>CAUYON010053084.1:0-37276 GCA_963573935.1 Arctocebus calabarensis
GGATGGAAGTGCTACACATTATTCTTAGTAAAGCATCTCAAGAATGGAGAAGCATGAATCCCATGTACTCAAGTTTGATATGAGGACAATTAATGACAATTATTGACACGGTGGGGGTGAAGGAAGGGGAGAGCAGAGAGAGGAAGAATGAGGGGAGGGGTGGGGAAAGGAAGAGCAGAGAGAGGGAAGGAGTAAGGGGGGTGGGGTCTTGGGGTCTTGGGGTCTTGGTGTGTGCCACACCTTTTGGGGGCAAAACACGATTGTAAGAGGGCCTTTTTCTAACAAATGCAACCAGTGAAACATGGTTTCTTGTACCCTCAATGAATCCCCAACAATAAAAAAAAAAAATGATTCTATTATTTGGGTTGATGCTTCTTAAACTTTGACTAAATAGAAGATCCTGGTGCCATGGTTCTGCATTTATAAGTTCACAGGTTATGCCAAATCCACTGGTTCTCACACTGAACAGTACTGGTCTGAACTCCACTTGAAAACCATTCTGTGGAGGTGCTTCCGGAGGTGAACATTCTGGTTTTCTTTTCTATTTCCTCTTCTAGTGTTTGGAATTATTTTTTTGTAATATTTCTAATTATTTTGGAAACTTTAAATTAAAAATGGTATCATTTTCAAATGTGTTACATATCCAATTTCAACACAGTGCCCTAGGAATATGTTAGCTTTGTGCTCTAGGTTAACCCTGGAACTTGATGTAAATCTCCTCTGGCTTCTCCGGTGTATTCATATGAACTTCAGTATTCATCAGTGGGGCAAGGTGACATCCTGCATTGCCGTGTGTCATCCTGTCTGCTCAGGCCCACGTGGGTACAGTGGATGAGGGAGGCACCACTGACCCTCCCCTCATCCACCTAAACTCAGCTTTTCTTGGGAGCGTCTGTGTGCGGCCCGCTCCTTCTGCCCTATCATAACGGAGCAAGTACAAGTGAATGGGTGAATGTGACATCAAAATAGTGTCACATTTTAACAGGCGCCAGCACTGACTGGATATTTATCTGTATTTTATATTTCTACGGAATGCACATAGTTTTCAAATTTGTGATAAAAAAGCAATTATATCTACTTTTGAATGCTTTTGGATTACTCTTATGAGTAATGCTATATTTTAAAAAATAAAATATAAAAAATATTATGCTATATGCTATATCAAGGCAAGGTAATCCAGAACTTTTTCTCAGCAGGCAGCAACTTCTCTGTGTGAATGAAGATCTTCTCAACATTTAGCTACCAAAATAGAATAGCCATGATAAAATGAAAGCTGAGGCTAATCTATGAGTACAATTTGGGTCCCTGATTCCCCCACCCCAGAGGGTCAAAATACTTTATTGTTTTATAGTCTAAATTTAGAAATATATAATCTAATCTTCAAATACTGCCCTTGTTTGTTATGGATAGAACTAAAATTTTATTTGGTAGAATAAAAGAGTTTCACTGCTTTAAAGAACAAAATTGAGCCTATTGCAGTGGCTCACACCTGTAATTCCAGCTCCTTAGGGAACTGAGGCAGGAGGATGTCTTGAGCCTAAGAGTTCTGGGCTGTAGTGTGCCAAGTTGACTGGGTGTCCATAACTAAGTCTGCATCAGTGTGGTGACCTCCCAGGAGCAGGGGACCATAGATCACTTAAGGAGGGGTGAACCTGCTCAGGTCAGGAACTAAGCAGGTTAAAACTCCCATGCCCGTCACCAGTGGGATCTCTCCTGGAAATAGTCTCTGGACTCCAACCTGGGCAACATAGCAAGACCCTATCCAAAAAAAAAAAAAAAAAATTGGACACCACTCATTTTATTCAAGCCAAGGACATAGATTATAATTAGGTTTATCAGTTTCCCTCTGAGTTTATTATCCAGACTCCTCTAAGTTTTATTTTACAGTGGAGTTTAGCACAGTCCAGGGTGGCTCTTGGCATTATAGTCACTTCCATGGCCTCTGGAACCCATGGATGGAGTGAGCAGACATCAAAAGGATTTGGGTTACCCAGGATGCTCATCTGTTTTTACATATTGCAAAGTTCTATAACTTCCACTTTAAAGTGGAAAAAATTAAAATTGTGATAAAATTAAAATTGATCCGGCATTTAGGAAACAGAGGATTAGGGACTGAGCCTAGAGGCTGCCACGTATAAGCATGAAGGCTATTGGGACCAATGGAGCGAGGGCTAGTTTGGGAGTATCCCTTTGTGTCACGGTTGAAATTTAGCATGAGCAAGGGCTTAGAGTACCCTTAAGCTCCTCAGGCTTCAGATTAGAGAGATCCAAATTAAAATTCTAGTTTTACCATTTCCTAGCTCTGTGACAACTGAAAATATTTACAACACTTGGACCATTAGTTTCCTTCTTTGTAACATTAAGATAAAAGCTTATCTGAATCATTGTGGGAATTAAATAAGGTCTGTAGAATGTGAGTAAGTGTGAACTGTAATTATTATTATCAACTATACTTGCAATTGGTTTGTGACACAAATACACTAGTTTTTTTTTTTCTTTTTCTTTCTTTTTTTTAAATGATGTTTTCTCCTAGCCATAGAGAGAGAATTGGTTTGCACATTGTGAAGCTCAGTTTGTTACCTGGCCTTCCTACACAGATCGGGCATTTTCATTCTTTGTTGCTAACCAGGTGAGCTGCCAAGAAAGGTCATGTTTCCTCTCTGTTCATTTCTGTTTCATCCATGCCCTGTCCACTTGAGCTGCCAATCTTTCTGGAGCATCCTCCTTTTTGGAGGGAACTGAGAAGCCATCTCTCCATTCAGTTAAGATCTGCAGCTGGGGCTTGGGAGGTGAGGCAGAGACCTTCAGACAGGCCATTTCCTACAATAAACATGCCCACTGCTGCAGGTGTTGCTGATGAGTCTAGCCATAGCCAGTCAACAACTTAATTGGCCCCTGACATTGTGTGTCTGTTCTAGGAATAGGCTTTAAATCCAATTTAATTTAAAATGCCATGACCCTTGCAGTCAGAGATTACAGAAAACACAGGCAAAAAGGAAAACACTAAATACATACACACAACATATATATATATATACATATATATATATACACATATATATTCAGCTTGTCTAGATTCTTCATCTTTTAACTTAAGAGTGTGAAAAACATGGGTCAAAAATGTCTTAGATTAATGAGAATCTTAGGTGGAAGTATGAAAAACCCAATTTAAGCCATTTTAGGGAAATGAAAGAGACATGTGCTTGCAGGATGCCAACAAGAGCTAGCCCTCTGAGCAGAAGCAGGAGGAGAGGGGGCTGGGCCTCAGAGATGCCGATCTGGGACGTGACACAGCCGAAGCCCGAGGCTTTGCTCTTCTCTCTGAAGTTTGGCTTCACTCATTCGCCTGACCCCCAGTTTCCACCACAGGAGAGGCAATGTGACTGGTGACCAACTTTTGAATTCTGCAGCCTCATGCTTCTACTATGAGAGAAGAACCTTTCTTTCTCATCATAATTTGAGAATAACAGGAAAGGGCTCTGCTGGGCCTCACTGCCTGGGTCGGCCACTCTGGCCATTGCAAGGACTTAGGCCGGAATACAGAACTCCGGGAAGCCCTGTGCAGAGGGGAAGCAGCAACCCCAGTCGATGACTCAGCAGGAGATCCCAGACAAGCTTACAGATGGCTTCTAAAGAACTTCTCGCACAGTTCCCATTTTAACACGTAAATCCACTTCACTTTTTCTCACCTTTGAACAAAAGATCTCCTGGTTATTTTAGGCTCAATTTATATGTTCTGTCCCAAAAAATGAATTCCCAACATTAATAATCCACACCACAAAGCCCAATTTTTAACTCGTCTTTCTATTAGCTTAGAATTGAAGACAGTGTTGACAGTCAGTCCTTAGATGGCTGAAGTCACCTCTCCTTTTGTTTTTCATTTTTCCCTGCAAGGCTAAGATTAACGTTCATAATTCATCCTGCTCTTACTCTCTCTTCCTACTTCTATGACAGATGTCACCACAGTCCTTGTCATTCACTGCACCATTGCTCCACTAAGCCCAGAATCCTGCCACAGGACGAGTGTATTGTCTGACAGCACCATTGTACCGTTGTATCACCATCAAGACTGGGACAAAACTTGTAGCCTATTTGCTATCTTCAGGAACGTTAGCGTGTGGGGGGTAGACTATGCTCCCCCCCATTCACACTTTTCCCCCCCAAATATTTGCACACATAAAATAAAGTTAACAGCTCTACCTGGTAGTAAACTGTAGCTCAGTATGCTGGACTTAGTGTTAGACTGTGACAGTAATTGCTTCAACTAATCGATAAAATAACCTTCCAAAATAAGTATCACCATCTCCAGGAAAGTAGGCTCACAAGTCAAGTGGCTCATCTGAGGTCCTAGAAGTTAAAAAAGGCAGACTGCAAACCTGGGTATGCACACATCAAAGGCGCGAGTCTTCCATACTGGAAGGAAAAAAGAAGCTTAAGAAATTACCTTAAAAGCCAAGCGTTCCTTTTCCAGAGAAAAGGGGAGGTGAAAGCCAGCTAATGCCTGCAAATGACCCTACAGTGTTCTATAAAGCTGCATCTTGAAGTCATTTTGTCTACACTCCTGACTTCCTCCTGGAGTGGGTCCCCAGCTGCCAATAGTGAACAACCAAAGGTGTTCCTGGGGGTGATTCTAATTTATTTACTCTAGAGCAGCATTTCCAAAAGCACATTATGTGGATGAGCAGTTTTGCGGAAAGAAGGATTTAGCAGTCATGTTTATTTGTGAAATTATTACCTGCACAGTTCATAAGAGAGCGCATACATGGCCGGGCATGGTGGCTAAAGCCTATAATCCTAGCACTTTGGAAGGTGGAAATGGGTGGATTGCCTGAGCTCAGAAGTTCCAGACCAACCTGAGCAAGAGCGAGACCCCATCTCTAAAAAAATAAAATAAAATAAAATAAAAAAATAAATAGCTGGGCTTTGTGGCAGAAACCTGTAGTCTCAGCTATTCAGGAGGGTGAGGCAAGAGAATCGCTTGAGCCCAAGAGTCTGAGGTTGCCGTTAGCTATGATGCCATGAAAATTAATCCCAAGGCAACTCAGTGAGACTCTGTCTAAAAAAAGAAAAAAAAAAAAAAAGGAAAAGGAGGTTGGGTGTGCGAACGTGTGCACAAGCACACACACGCCGAAATCACAGAATTCCTGCAGTGAAGAAACTCATTTAACTTTTCTTACTCTAGCATTTTTCAAACTTATTCTAACAAAGAAATCATTTTTCATAGAATGCCATTAACATTAAGCTGAAAAAGGAGTCTAGTTCCCTACTGTGGAGGAAAAATTTAGACGAGACTATATTATGATGAGCTCAATAAAGAAATGTCTTTGTTTAATCTGCTGACATGATGTTTCTAAAAGACCGATCTTCAGATATCCTGGGGCATTTGATAAATGCAGATTCTCAGTCTCCATTTCAGGTGGACTTAATTAAAACCTCTGAGGTACTAAGGTCAAAAAATACTCATGTAATAGAGCTTTCCAAGTGATTTTTCTGCATTCCAAAATTTAAATCTCCCAGACAATAAGGTGAGGTCTAATGACAAGATCACTTTTAACTATTTAACTTCCTGGTTAGCCTCCAGGAGTGTGCTAGTTAAACACCTGCAGTCTGGTGTGTGTTCATGTGCAGCCATTTGTGCCATACAAAGACTCAGGGAAGTGAAATAGTGGGCTACAAAACTCCCTACGGTGGTCTTTACCTTGGAAAATATCACATCCAAGTGGGCTTTCACATGGTAAGGCCTGAAATTCTCTTGGCAGAGTCTGAGGACCCTAGTCCCCAGAATTATGATGCATGGAAGGAAGCCTTGCAAGAACTGGTGTATGATACTAGACCAGGGGTCCTCAAACTATGGCCCCTCAGCCACATGGGGCCCGCCAAGAACAATTGCCCAGCCCACTGGATGCTTTTGCCACTGCTGCCTGCCCTGCTTAGCAGCCGACTCATCCCAGGCCGTAGTGCATGTGTGGAATGTGCACCGCACTCTCTGACTCCCCTCCTTCTCTCTGTCTCTCAACTGCTCCTCTCAGTCTCAGGTGCTTGCCTGAAGACCGAAGTAAGAACAAGTTAGGATTTATTTTTTAGAAGTTAGGAGGTCTATTTTCATTTCATTTTTCAGTTAGTAGGGTCTTTTTTCCCTGCAGTTAAGGAGGGTCTTTATTTTCTGAAGTTAGGAGGTCTTTGTGCAGTGTGCATAGGAATTTGTTCATAGTTTTTTTTTTTTTTTTTAACTATAGTACAGCCCTCTAACGGTCTGAGGGACAGTGAACTGGCCCCCTGTTTAAAAAGTTTGAGGACCCCTGTACTAGACTCTCAATTTGCAGACTTAACACCAAAAGTTATTATTTTCAAAGGATCTAGTATTTTCACCAGACTGGTCAATAATGTTTTCTTCCTTTAGGCAAGTTTCTTGTAGTTGCAAAATATTAGACGAATGTCAGTTAAGCCCAAAATCAGAACAAGAACAGTCACAAAATTTCTGGGTTTAATGCCCTACTCTCTGATGGGCAGACTGATCCAAACCCACCCTGGTGCACATTTTGGTGGTCCAGGGGACGTCTTTTACTCCAAATTGTGCAGAGTTGAGCATGCAGTTTTGAGGGATCTATCTATAACTCTTAACGTGAACTATGGTATTTGGAATTTTACAAAAAGTAAAAATTCTCTTACTTTAGGAAAAAAGTTAGAAACTAAGACCTTACTGAAGGCCTATATTTGGAATGTGTGTTTGTTTAACATGCATCCTAATTCAGAAAGTTACTCTAAACTGGTTAACAAAAATAGCAAATAGTTAGGGTAAAGCTGTCTTCTTAAGTAAAATGAAGTTTTTAACATTTTGATCTAGTAATGGTGAAACTACTTTTCTACCAGCATCTTTTGAAGAAAAACAGTCAAATACCGGGAAGCCTTTCTCTTCTAAACTGCAGAGGGACCTCCATGAAAGACAGTGAGCTGACCGAGTTACGCTCATATCCCCAGCAGAGTATTCATCTTCCAGTGTGGTAGTCACTAGCCATGAGTGACTATCTGAATCGAAATGTATTAAAATTAAGTAAAAGCAACAATTAAGTTCCTTAGTCACAATAGCGGCATTTCAAGTTCTTTATTATCACCAGTGACCAGGTGAGGAACTAGACCACGAGTATTTGATTCATAGGAGTAAATGTTTGTATTATATTCTTGTAAGCTTCATGTAGTCCTAATTGGGAATATTCGGATCCATACTGAGATCAGGATTATAGGAACTCAGGGGGATGAAACTGATGTCATTTCCAGCATTTTACACTAAAAAATGGGTTTCTCTCTTCCTTTCTTTTTAAGTTTCTTCATTTTTACTCTATTTTTTTTTAATTAGACACCACTATGTCTACTAAAACTTAGGCCTACTATAATTATACTTAATACTTAGGGAGTAAAAAGCGAATATAGAATTCTCTTTCAATTCCTTTTTCTTATTTTATCGGTGTGAAAACTAAGGTATAATGACTTGCCCCAATCTATTAACTGGTTAAGGATTAAATATCTGATGTTTAAGCTTAAAAAGTCTTAATTTAGTTCTTTAGTTACAATTAGATTTATCTATTTGATTTTCTTTATTTAGGATTGAGCTTCTTACCATCTAATTTTATTCTGCACACTTTTCCTTTAGAAATATTAGCACTAATCCAGGCTTTGTTGAACCTTGTGTGAATGCTCTCTTGTATCTTTGGTCCATTAAGACTTATTAGATATTTAGCTTACCTTTCAAAGGGCAAAAATTTAAAAAATTTTTCAAGTTGTCTGGACTCCACTCATTTTAGTGAAAACACTTGTTAACTACATAATCTTGGGAAAGTCATTTCATACCTGCAAACCTTAGTTCCTGCCTTTGTAAAAGGAGAATAGTTAATTTAAAATATTTTAATACCCCTCTCCATAGATTTGAACAAGATAGTTAGCAGAGGAGGGACCAAAAGGAAACTAGCATGGCATCTGGCCCATTGTTGAATTGTAAAGAACTTAGGTGGCTCTGGTTAGAGTCCATTGCAGGAACAAGTAAGGGCCGACTTGATAGAAGAAATAAATTACATCTTCAATGTATTTCTGTTTTCACATGCTTTAAATGTCATTTGGCAAAAGTTGGAAGCAGTCCTCTACCATAGAAAACGCTACAGAACCTGTCACAGCCAAGGGAATAACAATGTTGTTTAAGTCTCTGCCAGCCTCTTTTGAAGAAAAAAGAAAGAAGAAAACCACAACAGAGTATGGACAGTGTATGATTCCAGCTCTGCGCTCTGGGCCCCGGTGGAGCCTTTCTTCTTCAATAACTTCCCTTTCAGATAAGCAGTAGACATGGTTACAGCACACTGCCACCCTTCAATGACATTTTGTTTTCTGTTTTGTTTTTTTGGGGGGTGCCACTTCTGCTAGGTAAACAATGCCAACTTCACCAGCGTTCCCAGCTCAGCCTCCAGGACCTGTTTAGAGGTGGCTGACTCTCGAGGCACACACTTGGCAGGTCTCATTACCAGGGGACCGCTGACATTCTTTAACAGTCACCAAGAACATTTTGCATATTTCTCTAGGGCTACCTTCTGTTGCAGAGCCACCCCATTTTTTCCCCCTTAAAACACAAGATTGTAATAAAAATAAAGTGCTCTTATGCTTTCTTACACTGTATTATTTATAGACCACATTGCTCAAACACACTGCTATGGCTTGCTTGTCTAATTTTATGATGGCCTTGCTAAACAAAAATACTCTTGCTAGCTAGTGCTTACAGAAGGAGCACTTAACAGCACGTGAATGATGACAGCTGGCTCGGGCGATGCTTTTATTAGGCACTCTTGCTGTTCAAATAGAGTGGTATTTGGCGTGAACCACATTGGGACGTTTTCGAGATGAGAGGTGACAGGCTTTAACTCCTAAATCTCAGACAACAGTCTCCAAAGTTTGGGGGCTACAAACACACTGAAGATGATCAAGTTTATTCCATATCTTAAGGCAGTATTATTGCACAGACCAAGAGGCATGTTAGATTTCATAACCTTCAAACCTGCAGTTTGTCCCCAGCCACTAAGTACAAATGCTGTCAAAGTTCAAAAGGTTCAAGTTATTCAGAATCAGGGAGCACGTCCTTGCAACTGAGTGTGTTAGCAGAGATCAAGAACTTTGTTTGGGAAAACAAAATGCAGATACAAACAGAATCATGATTAAGGCGGGGAGCTAAAGAATAGATAAGGAGAAAGTGTCAGAAACATTCAGATAAGGAAGGACCAGTGTGAGTCTTCGGGATGGCTTCTTAGTATAGGGAGGTTTTAAAGACACTTTGACAGATGGACTGAATTTGGGCAAAAAGAACTGGGAAGAGAACTCCAGACAAGGGAAATAGCAGCCAGCACCCAGAGGCTGTGAGGAGCTGGCTGCTTTGGGGTGGCAACGGTCTACTTTTAGAATGTCCTTCGTACTCCTATTTAATTTCTGCTTTCCTGTCAAATGCAGCTGGCATGTTGCTTCATGCCCTGTGTAAAATGTTTGCTTTCTTGTTTTCCATCTAGCTGTCTTGCTCTTGAACTTCTTGAAGGCAGAGACCACCCACACACAATACTACATAAATATATTGTAGATACACACATCCACACAGGAACATAGTAGATGCTCACTAAGTACATGCAAAAGGAAGGATGAATTAATATAGAAAACAGAAGAATTCAGAGAATTGAATTCTTTTCTTTTTTTTAATGCCTTAGATTCTACCAGGCTGGAGAGTATGTGAAATGACGTACAGAATCTGACGTTCAGAATAGCTAGAGTTATAAAGATGTATGCATGGGGAAGCGAGAGAAAGGAACAAGTTCAATTATCTCCAAGAGAATAGATCCCAGTGCGTCTTATTTTTTATTTATTATTATTATTTTTCTTTTTGTAGAGACAGAGTCTCACTTTATCGCCCTTGGTAGAGTGCCGTGGCATCACACAGCTCACAGCAACCTCCAGTTCCTGGGCTTAAGCGATTCTCTTGCCTCAACCTTCCGAGTAGCTGGGACTACAGGTGCCCAACACAACGCCCGGCTATTTTTGTGTTGCAGTTCGGCCAGGGCCGGGTTTGAACCCGCCACCCTCGGTATATGGGGCTGGCGCCCTACTTGCTGAGCCACAGGAGCCGCCTTTTATTTTATTTTTTGATTAACTTTCTTAGCAATTAATAAAAAACATTTGAACAGATTTAGGGGGTACATTTTTGTTGTTCTTACGTGGGCGACTTGTACATGGCATAGTGGAGAATTATAGGGTTTCACTGATTGTCACCTGAACAGTGCCCACTGTCCCCAACAGGCAGTTTTTCATCCTGCACCCTCCTCCCCGCCTTCCCTCTCTGATTCTCCAATGTCCAGCAAGTGGAAATTTCAAAGCAGGCAAGCGCTCATCCTCGGGACCTCTTCTGAAGGGTCCCATACAATTGTGCAAAACGTGGATGTGAAGACAGCCCATGAAGGAAGCTCCGGCTTTTAGACCTGGGAGGATTCGCCCAGCTCTTCGCCAGTGCATGGCTTTGCTCTAATTCTCAGATGCCCCAGAGGTTGAAGAATTACTTAAGACCACAGAAAACAAGTCCTTTGTATTACTCTCCTTACTATTTGCTCAAGTCCCTGCCAAGCACGTGTTCTCCATCCCCGCTCGGTGCGTGGGTCTTCTCACACAGACTCTCGTAATTGGAACGACCTTTCAAATGCAGATTCCTCCTGTCACTTTCAGATCCTTAGGATTTACCAAATTGCTAGTTGAAATACCATTCCCACCTTTACGCTGGTGTTTATTTTCAGTAGGCAGACTTTTATTTTTTTTTTTTTTTGCACTAAGTGTGCATGTAGCCCATATTCTACCTACGGTGCATCTTAGCAGGGTACTGGTGAAACTTATTAAATGTAGAATATCAATGTCTTCATATAGTGATTAAGAAAATGCCATGAAGGCTATGTTCAACAGTACGATCAAAATATTTCAGATTGTATATGAAGTCAGCACATTGTGCCCCATGATTGCACCAATGTACACAATTATGATTTAATAAAAAAAAAAATAAGCCCTTGCCCAAAAGCATTTATACATAAAAGGGGGGAAAATCCTTCCCTGAAATGGCCGAAATGAAGTAACTACTGATTGATTGTCCCCAAATGACAGGTCCCCTTCCCATTGGCTTTCAGCCTGTGTTTTGGGTGGATCTGTCTCCTTCCTGGGCTGTGAAGAGCCTCTCCGATGCTGCTCGCAGCCTCCTTCACACGACGTCCTGTACGTGGACAGCATGTGCCTCATGGGTTCCATAGAATTTAGGGTCAAGGATCTGGAGTTTCTTCACGTCGTGAACAGAAATTATAAAAAAAAAAAAATAATTGTTCTCTGGCTCCAGTTACTTTTTTTTTAAATTGCTATAGGTACACATTTTTTTCTGGCTGGTGAGCCAGCAATTTGAACAACTTCAGAAGTTTAAACAGAGAACTGGGAGTCACAGAAACCTGTCTTAACATAGTCCTTTTGCAGATATAATGGAATTAGGCTTCTGTTAGCAAGAGAATCAGCTGTTGGCTTAGATTAGATCCTTAAATTTTCCTTTCAAAATCCATTCCACCTCTCCGTTCAGTGAACCAGATGCTCCCAGATGACAGGCACTGGGACTTTTCAAGATGGTATTTATGAGGGAGAAAGGAAGGAGTTTCCTAGAAGTACTAAGCCATGCTTGAATTTATCTTGTTGACTTAATCTAGGGTAAGGGTGATGGAAATGTCCCCTGGAAACAAAGCATAGCATTTGCAAACACAGAGGGCAGTGATAATGAAAATAAATGAAATCACCTCAGTTGGCAAGAATCCTCAGAGAATGACATACAGGTTTAATTTCCTGGATCCCTGGAGATTCATAAAGACATCCCTTGGTTTCCCTCTTGAAGGACCCTTTCTCAGCTGTAGTTTTGTATACTTGTGCACAGGGCTCAGGAGGTGATGGGTGAGCTACCAGCACGGGGCAGAGGGCTGGGGAAGATTGGTGGTCTTTGTTAATAGAGCCAGGACATTAGGGACAGTATTTTGAGGACCTGGGCCATGATTCTAAAGACAATGCTCATTGCACAAAGGTAACATCATTACGTATCTGAATTCAACTACATTGTTCACAAAGCTTTAGGAGACTAGGCAGACATATAGGAAACTGCATTACGGGAGGTGAAATGAGGCACTCTCCATCAAACTGCTATTTTGTAGCAGAGGCGGACAAGACTCAAGTTTTCTAGATCCTACACTGGTAGTATCCCAAGAAATTCTTTTCTTGCCCTGAAGATATAGCCAAGGAATTTGGGGAATTAGCAGCTTCCAGTCTGACCTGGCACACCACGGTTAGAGATGCAACTTTTCACCAAGAAATACTAAAACGTGTTCTTCCTTCCTCCCAGACGACATCACCATTCACGTCGTTGCTCTGTCCGAACCCGGGACCTGTTCTTGTCTCCTTTCCCTCACAGCATGCTCTATGTGCTCTGCCTTCAGAGCAGATCCCAATTCCTTCCATCCCTGTGCCCACCCTCCCAGTCAAAGCCACCTTCACCCTCCATCCAGACTGTTGAAAATCTAGCAGCCCTGTTTCCCCTCTCCTCTGACAGTCCATTCTCTCAAGAAGTCAGATAATTTGCTAAATGTGAAAATCTGTAATGCCCTCTAAAACTTGCTATCATACTTAGAACAGCCCTATACTTCCCTGCCCCTGCCTACTTCTCTCAACACAGGTCCTCCCACAAACATGCCAAGTGCAATCCAGCCCCTGTGCCTTTGCACATGCTATTCCTGTTACCTCTCTAGAATTCACATCCCTGTTCTCAGAGGAGTCTTCCCTAATTCTCCTTAAAATAAGCTACTGCTTTTCACTTCATTCTCTATCCCCTGTATTCTTCTTTACTTTTTTTCCTATTTAAAAGCACACTGGAAATGAACTTGTTCACTTATTGTGTTATCAATGTGTTTCTCAATACCCTGGAAACTCCATGAGGGTAATGTGTCATCCTCATCCCTGGGTAATCACCCACATCTGAAAAGAACCTGGCACACAGCAGGGTCAGTATCTGTTGACCACATGTATCAAAGAAGAACATGCAAGGCACAGGGGAAACACCTCATCTGCCCCACTGAGGATGGGACATATTGGAAAAGAATTTATACTAAGTGGCCCCTTTGAATAAAGTCAAGTTGCCCACAGTAACATCTTTAAAAATGAATTCCATTATCCCACCTTATATTTTTTGGCAATTGAACATATTAGAACACTACATTTAAAGAAGTACACAGATCAAGCAGTGTCTGGCTTATGGTGAATGTTCAATATCTATCAGAATTATGAGGGTTTTCATCTGCTATTAAATTTTCATTTTTCCATGCTTCCTCTACTTTCCTTTCAATACGAATATATTTTTACATTGTTGTAATCAGAGCCATTGTTTCCTGTTTTTCTTTTGTAACACCTTTTGATGTTGCAACCTAGTTGTAATTCTTAATGACTAGGTAATAACCCATCAAGGTGATGGAATATATTAAAAGTTTACTGAAAGGAAATGCTGCATAAATCAAAGTACTTTGATTAGCAAAGTATCGGAAGTGTCCTTTTAGTTGAACCAAAACCACATGCTGACCAGGGCAGAGTAAAACTGGACCATGGTATGGTCCCAGTATGAAGCCCAACTCTTTACTGCATTAGTTATTAGAGCAAATTGTAGGTTGTTGTTAGAAAGCTCTAAATGACTTTACAAATTATTTATGAAAAAATGACTTCACCCACTGAACAAATGTAGCCACCAGCTTCAGGAAAAAGCACCAAAGGAGGGGGAAACCAGAGGAGGGAGAGGGAGGGAGGAAACAACACCTGGAAAGAAGCTAAGGAGACTTTAATGAAGGCCCCTGCTTAGACCCTGGCTTATTTCTTTGCTCTCTGGAGAAAACAGTCAGCAGTTTGTTAGCAGATGGATCAACCAATGTCAGAAGGGGAAGAAAGGGCTTGTGTATAATGGGGATTTTCCCATCTTGCATTGTGAAGATGCCTCATAACCAGCTGCAAGGGAGTAGTTTTTTAAGTAGCATCTTCCCCATTTTCAACTACAGTTAAAAATATAAAAATAATAATATCTACTTCTAATGAGGAAGTAGTGACATGATACCTATCCTCATGATTGGACACAAATGAAATAACTCTTTGAAAATAACTTGAGAACTATGGGGAAGCACAAAAAAAGTAAAAATCACCTGTAGTCCTATGAGCCAGGGATAACCGTTGTGAAAACTGCCTTTTTATCTGTCCCTTATGAATACAACATAAATATTTATAAAATGAGTAGAACACATCTTCTGCTCTTTACTCTTTAAGCCTACAGTTCTATTGTGAACCTTTTTTTCAAGGCATGCCACTATTCTTTGAAGAATGTTAAATATCTGCAAAATAGTTCATTGCTTTGATGAATAAAACATAATGTATATATTTCTCAATGTATCAGGTTGTTTCTAAATTTTCATGCTACTAAATAATCATGCAGATGTTTTTGAATCTTTGTCAGATAAATCCCTCAGCAAAGATTTTATGGGTGGTGCCTGTGGCTCAGTGAGTAGGGCACTGGCCCAATATGCTGGAGGTGGTGGGTTCAAACCCAGCCCCAGCCAAAAACTGCAAACAACAACAACAACAACAAAAACCAGAATTATTGGATCATGGATGTGGGCACTTCCAGGCTTTATATTGCCAAGATATATTCCTAAAGATTTACACTCGACCCAGCCTTATAGGAGAGCTATCATGTCACTATTTCCTCATCAGAAGTAGATATTATTTTTAACTGTAGTTGAAAAATGATATCATTATATCAAATTACATTTCTTTGATCGCTAATGAGGATAAACTTTTAAAATTTGTTTTCTGGCTATAAAAGTAGATAAACTGTCCAGTGAACTGTTTTTATTGAACTGCTGCTCATTTTTCTGTTGGAACAAGGAATTTTTTTTTTTTTTTTACTAATTGTTTTGGGTTATTATAACATTACCTTGTAGAAGCAAAAAAACCCTCACAACTTTCCAAAAGAAAAAAGATGCCCCTTGAAACAAGATAGGAGGAAATACAGGTATGTTGAGCACATGTTATGGATTAGGTAGCAGAACTATGGGAACTGCTGAATTTTCTAGAAGTAGCAAAATAAAAATGTAATAATAAGCCATCTTACAAGCCTCACGTGCTGATGATGCCAGGACAGAGGAGGCTGTATGAAAAACAGAGGGAGGACTGATTTTCTTTGTTTATTCCAGTTTACCATAATTCTCATTTAGCACTTTCTCTGTGTTTGTTTATATTGTTTCTAGAAGGAAAAAATCCTTTTCTATTTAGCCCTGTGCACAAACAATGGCAGGTGACACCCTGCGAGGTGAGTGGTATAGATGGATGTGGCCAACCCATGGCTACTATGACCACCACTTACTGTCTTGCTTTCCTGGTTATGTGCCTTGGGGGCTGGGCACCTTTACTTAAAGCCACAGACTAAAATCAAACTTTGCCCACACAATGTCCAAGCACCCACAAGTACTCTGGGCCTCTAATACCTTCACTAACACAACAGCATCAAAGCGACAGTCTGTTGAAATCAAATTCTCATCAAAAAAAATATAATTATGTAGCAGGAAGGAAAAATTGCTATTAGCATTCACCTGGCTGCAGCTGCTTCCACATTGGGTTGGAGGATAAAATTTAGCTTTAGAGAATGAAAAACTCTTTAGAGTTTAGGAGAACACTTCAGTGAAATTTTTTATTCTGAGAAGTAAGGCTTTCAGGAACAGGGAATTTGAAACAGAGGAAGCTAAACTACTCTATGTAATTAATAAAAAGTGGCGGCGCCTGTGGCTCAAAGAGTAGGGCGCCAGCCCCATATGCTGGAGGTGATGAGTTCAAACCCAGCCCCGACCAAAAACTACAAAAAAAAAAAAAAAAAAAAAAGAGAAGAAAAGAAAAAAGAGAAAGGATCTCACTTAGGAGACTGTTATGAAGTAAACTGATGTGGGGGGTTTCCTCTGAGTCAGGTCAAAGAAATTCCACTTTAGGGGAGACCTGGCAGGAATGATAGAACCTATCCTCTAAAGAGACAGCTGCTTCTTGGTGTCTTGGTACCTAGCATCAGGGCCAGGGTATTCTAGTAAGGAATGTATCCCTGATAAGTTGTCACAGCTGTGATGCAGAAATTCAATTTTAGTTTCCTCTCTATTATTTTCAATTTTTTTAGAATTATGGACTTTATTGAATGTCAGAATATAGATTTTGTATTACAGTCTACATCAGAATGTTCAAATGGAGATTCCATGTGAGATGAGTTCCATGGAATACTGTCAAAATAGTCTTTGATAAAAGAATTTTTGGAAGGCTGCCTAGTGTATTATACCCATGAAGAGTCACCAGATTGTTCATTGCAGCTCAATTCATAATTGCTAAGTCATGGAAGAAACCCAAGTGTCCATCGACACATGAATGGATTAATAAGTTGTGGTATATGTATACCACAGCATTAAAAAATGGAGACTTTACCTCTTTTATGTTTACATGGATGGAGCTAGAAAATATTCTTCTTAGTAAAGTATCTCAGGAATGGAAAAGAAATCCAATGTACTCAGCACTACTGTGAAACCAATTTATAATCACTCACACTTGCATATTAAAAATGAAACACAACTATAGCCTAGGATGAAGGAGGGAAGGGGAGGTAGAGGGGAATGGGGTGGGGTGGGTTGATAAAGAGAGGGTTAATAGGGGGACCACACCTATGGAGCATAATGCAAGAACAAGTTGGATCTATCAGGTGTAGAACACAAATGTCTTAACACTGTAATTGGGTAAATGAGGTGCAAGCTATGTTGATTAGTAGCATATAAGCACTCCAATTTGTACAAATAATCAACACATCAAATCCCATAATGGCATAAATGTATGTACAATCTATGTACAAATGACTTAATAAAAATAAATCTCTAAATCTGGGAAACAAGATTAACACGCTTGAGGTTTGTTTTTAACTGCAGGACTTCTCAGTGCCTTTAATAAGATATTGATAAATAACTTGTATTTCCAATTTTTTTAAAGTCCTTGCACTATTTAGGCTGGCAGGAGTATTCAACCTGCTGCCCGCTCTGTTTTGTTAGGTGTGGTGTTGGATATCACAACAATTATGTGTAGACTTTTTTTTTTTGAGACAGAGCCTCAAGCTGTCACCCTGGATAGAGTGCCGTAGCATGACAGCTCATAGCAACCTCCAACTCCTAGGCTCAAGCGAATCTCCTGCCTCCGCTTCCCAAGTAGCTGGGACTACAGGCACCTGCCACAACGCCCGGCCATTTTTTTGGTTGCAGCTGTCATTGTTGTTTGCTGGGCCCGGGCCAGATTTGAACCCGCTGGCTCAGGTATACGTGGCTGATGGCTTAGCCTGTTGAGCCATAGGCGCCAAGCCAAACTTTTTTTTTTTGTTTGTTTGTTTGCTCATCACTTTTCATGAGTGTTTGTATATTTAGTGTGGATCCAGACAACTCTTCTAATGTGTGGCAGAGAAGGAAAAAGGTTGGATACTCCTAATAGGTATCCTGGAAAAAGGAGGGGTGAAGTGATCAGTGACAAGGAGAAGTCAGCGACCAGCGAGTGTGGACTGTAGAGCTAGAGGGAACAGGAACCCAGACAGTATACAAAAACATGCAACAGGGCAGGGCTACGAAGCAGAGCTTAAAGTTTTTGTTTAGATTTTAAAAGAAAGGGTGAGAGGAGGCTGGTGACTCCAGGGTACATTTTGGTCAGATTACTTTCCAGAGGCTGGTATCAACTCATTTTGAGGACCTAGTTGTAACATCTTGCACAGATATGGTCTCTCAGGATACAGAGGATATCAACCCTAAAAAGCATAGCCTGAAGGAAACATTAGAAAGTAAGAGGTTTGCTGTGTCACTTCTGTTTTCTGGCCTTTAGCAGGTCAGCTTCAGTATGTCAAAAAGGAAAAAAAAAAAAAAAACCAACCAGCATGAGACTATTTCCTAAGGACAGGCCTGTGGCAGGATGTTCCTAGAGCTTAGCTTACTAGTCTGACCACAAATCAATGTGTTTCAGACATTCCTTCTGATCCAAGAGGCACCATTTCTGGATCGAGGCAAGACTGCCACCTAATTCAGTGGTTCTCAGACAGGCCATGGGCAAAAACGCCAGGAAGCACATGGCAGGCATCATCGCATTCCGTCATCTGGTAGAGCTTCCAGAAAAGTCCTTGGGAAACAGAGAGTTCATTCCAAAACTTTAAAGAGGGTCTGAAGGTAGACAGTGAATTATTTCCCACATTCTCTTGGTAACGCAAACACTTTAAAGAGCACGTGGCAGGGTCCTTCATTCCCAGCTTCAACACGACTCAGCTAAGTCAGTCCTTCCGTGGCACTTCTGAAGGATGCAGGAATGAGACGGCATAAACTGTCCCCAAGCAGTTGATGAAGGATGTTGCGGAGGGTGGCTGTATGTGAATGAAGTAAATCTCCTCTCTCGGCTGGTATTTATTTAGAAATCAAGAGGTTACCTGCAAGTGTGGCTTAGGATGCAGAACTGAAAACACAGATCATAAAATTGTGTCTTCCCTGATGGGAACTTAGTGCCTCTGAAAGATGCCAAGACCTCTGGGCTGATCTGTTGGCAGGTCACCTTCTTCCAGAGGGGAAAGTATCTCCTCAAGGCACCTGGCTCAGATTCCCCTAATTCCCATCCTTTTTTCCTCCCACATCTACAAAGGATGATGACCTTCCAAGAACTGATAGAAATGTCCTTCAACATGTGTATCTGTTAGGTCTATAAAATCATTTTTTTTCTTGCTGTAAAGTGATTGATCTGAAATCAGACCTCCAGGAACTCGAGTGGAGTGTGGTAAGGGGAAGTAACACGAGAGGGTAGAAATAGGCACATTTCAGAGGCTGCTTCTTGGAGAAAAAGATTCCAACAAACTTTGTCCATCAACTTCTTTCGTGAGATTTCTCCTGTGGGTTCTCCATTTCTACCACTGTATTCTGGGTTCTCCCTTTTGCTCAGCTCAGTCTAAAAGGCTTCGAATCCTTGGTATCTCCTACTTTTCTCTTAGTTTTAGTGCCCTGTTTCCCACTTCTTCCATTTCTTGCAATTTTCAGAGTCACCATTTGAATTCACGCTATTCTTGTTGCCACCTGTATTATGATTGCTTGACAGACTGATTCACTCACTCGTTCATTTCATGCCCACTTGCTGCATGCCTCCTTTGTGCTGGGCAGAAGATAGAATTCTGCCCTTGGGAATTTCACAATCAAGTGGGAAAATATTTCAAGTAACTACAAAACAAAACTAAGGGTGTGAGAAATGAACACATACTCTCTCATACAAACTCTCAGGGGGAGAACAATGATTCTAGGCTTTGGCAATGGCCCCTTGCTTGGCTTGGGCAGGTCTGGTACGCATTCCTCTCTGTCTTCCTGAAGCCAGGTTAATTTCCCAAAGGAGCATTATTTAGTCATTGTCACTAACAGGGATTAACCTGGCACCCGCAGGACTGGCTCCCACATAGGCGTCTTGGTCTGTGGCTCTAACTGTTAGTGTTTGGCATGAAGCACGTAACTGTTCTATTGTCAAAGAAGTTTCGTTAACAGAATTTGATTGTGTTGGCTCATTTGCAACAGATATTATGATGTCAAGGAGCAAGGCAGAGGCAGGGGCATTTGTACCTTGTAGGAAAGGAAGGTGGAAAGAAAGAACTTGTTGAAAGGGAGCTGGGAAGAGATGAAAGAAAGCTGAACACAAACCTTGTCTACTTTATAGTTTCCTTATAGACCAGTCCTTTTAAATTATGGTTGTTTTAATTTTCAGCATGAATACCACACCCATATAAAAAAGAAAGTAAGAGGGCAGCACCTGTGGCTCAGTGAGTAGGGTGCCGGCCCCATATACGAGGGTGGCGGGTTCAAACCTGGCCCTGGTCAAACTGCAACAAAAAATACTCAGGCGTTGTGGCGGGTGCCTGTGGTCCCAGCTACTTGGGAGGCTGAGGCAAGAGAATTACCTAAGCCCAGGAGCTGGAGGTTGCTGTGAGCTGTGATGCCACAGCACTCTACCGAGGGGGACAAAGTGAGACACTGTCTCTCAAAAAATAAAAAAATAAAAAAGTAAGACACATGGTTTGATAAATAATGTGTCCTGATTCACAAATTTCTAGAAAAGTTAATCATCTTTGGTTATATAAAAGTTAATCATCTTTGGTTTATTTAAAATTTAAAATCTTTAAAGAGTCTTCAATTAAAAAAATAACATTTCACGCAATCTCAGATGTGTGGGCGGTTTAAACATACATATGTCTCTAAATTAGACAGATTTTTTTAAAAAAAATCCTTTCTGACAGTAATAATCATCTCTTGGTTGTTCCAGGAATGACTCTACTCTGTGGTTTTCTCAAATGGAATTTTCTTTGAACTAGGTAAATATTGAGACAACATTTAAGTTGGCTCAAGTCTGTCTCTATTGATTGCAGAAAGCAGTGAATACCATAGGACAATGTCAGAGCGAGAGGGGATCATGTAGTCACAAGACGGAGCACACGCTTCAGATTGACACCTGAGATTTTCTCTTACCAATATAGACAAAAGTGCAGACTAAGTATTAGTAAGTTTGGGGGCATTCAATAGATAATTAAAGAAAATGAAACCTTCACACTCAAATGTATGACTCTTTTCTACTTCTTTGAAATACAGAATTCTTTTAACAGCTTTGAGTTTTTTTTTGATATAAAATCCGACTTGCAATCATTTAATATATTATTACGAAACACGTGGCATACACATTACCTTTATGTGACATTGTAAATGTCCTTATGGTTAGCTGTGCTCTCTGTAATAGTTTTATTTTGATATTATTGCAAATTAAAGCAGATCCCAAACTAGGATACCATAGGCACCTGCAACAAAATACATAGTTAGCCTCAGCATTTGAAAATGGAAGATTGTAAAAATCTAAATTTTTGAATATGTATCCAGTCTAATATGTGTATTGTTTATTTTTAATGCATATAAAATCCAATTGAAGGTTAAAGCCTAATCTAAGAATGCCAGAGAGAAAAAGAATCAAATAAACAAAATCACCAATAGAAGACAAGTACAGAAATCCTTCATCTCATGCTTAAGTGTATTTCCTTTGCAACTGAAGCCAACATCTTTAAATGCCATTTAAAAAAGCTTTTTGCATACTTACATGGATTGTACAAAATTAAATCTGTCTCAAACTTGAGTCAGGTTGCTATTTTATTTTCTATATGAACCTAACCAAATTTAATAGTAGTTATCTTTATTTTAATCTCTACTTTAAGTGCCTCTTTCATTCAATAGAAAAGTAAAATTTCCCTTGGGTTGGGGGGAAAGAATGATTTTCACCATAGGTTCAATGCAGCATATACCACAATTATGACCAAGATGTTGATTAATATTTGTGAAAGGGATTAGAAAAACACATTTTGTGATATGCAAAAGAAAATGAAACTTTGTCAGGCGCAGTGGCTCATGCCTATAATCCTAGCACTCTGGGAGGCTGAGGTGGAAGATGGCTTGAACTCAGGAGTTTAAGACCAGTCTGAGCAAGAACAAGACCCTATTTCTACCCAAAATAGAAAAATGAGCCAGGTGTCATTGTGTGTGCCAGTAGTCCTAGGCTGTAGCAAGAGGATCTCTTGACCCCAAGAGTTTGAGGATTCAGGCAGAGAGGATGACACCACTGCATGATTCTATCTCAAAGAAAAAAAAAAAAAAGGAATTTAACTTCCTACTGGAAATGTTGACCAATGGAAAACATGATGAAACTAATGTACCTTCTGTAGGTCATTTAGGAATTAGTCAAGGTTTATTTTATTTATCTCTAAAATTTTTACTCAAGTTTAGTAAAGATCAGACCTTCCAGGCAGATATATGGAACTTCTCTTAATGTTGTCTAAGTTACTCTTTTGAAATGAAATATGAGAAACTTGGAAATACAAATCTAAATCAAAGACATACTCTATACATACTATGATTTATCCTAATTTAACAGGACTATTATAACACTATATTGGGCAATGTGGAATGGTAAATAAATATTTTATTACTAAGCCAAGAATTAGTGATATCAATTCTAGATGTGTATAGCTCTCTCATCTCAATTCTGGTAGATTTTCATTGCAAAGGAGTATATTTCCTCTGTCGTTTAAAATTCTCTTTCACTCCTCTCCAGAGCTTCTTTCTTTGAACAGAGGCACACAGACTGGGATACAGGTTAATCAAATCCTTGTGTGGACTAACAGCACACATGCTATTAGGCAGCCATTAATCCATATTATCCAATGTCTTTCTATCTATCTATGAATGGGATGTATTATTTTATTAACTCAAGAGATAAATAAGTGTAAGTTCATTAAATACCTTGTTCACCAAATATTTATTGACTACCTCTGTTGGGGCAGGCATTGTATTTTTTACTTTTTTTTCCCTTAAAGAATGCAGAGTAGAAAACATTTTCTTTTAGTTCCCCACAATAATTATGAAACCTTAGGTAGAAAGAACAAAGTATTAGAGATAGTAAAAGGGAACTGAACTCTGGTCTCAGCCCTGCTAGGGACCACTTTCTGTGACTTTGGGCATTTCCCTTTACCTGTGTGGGTTTCAGTTTTCTTATTTGTATAATGAAAGAGCCAATCAGATAATTTCTTTAAAAAAATCCCTCTGAGTACACAATGCCACAGTTCCAAATATGGAAGTATTTTACAATGTTTGCAAGATACAAAATAGGACTTCCCCCAGAAGAACTAAATGATATTGACCTCATGTAGGTTACAGGCATTCCTAAGCTCAAAGAAGGCAAATATCATACCCCTACTCAACTCTTTAGGAATCTGGGCACAGGCAAAAATAAATAAATAAAATAAATAAAAATAAAAAAATAGGCATTTATAGAATTATGAAAAAGAATTCAAATGACCATAACATTTTGCAAACATAAGATGCTTGAAAATACAAATATCAAATTATGTACAGTTGCTGAAAAACATGAATTTCCAACTCCTGGTCCATAGCTTCAGCATGGTCATTACCCACCCTCCAAGGATCCCATCACCATATCTTTACGGTATACATTAACATCTGACCATGAAGTCTTTCTCTTAATATTTATATTAGGTACATCCTTAACAGGAAGGTAACTTCAGAGAATATTTACAAATGAAGAGAGTTGGCTGTTTGGGTTGTTACCAATATTAGGTTCAGAGGCAAATAAACAACAAAAAATCTCCCAAGGGTGTGAATCTATCAAGATCTAATAATTTCTTCAATTTGTGATGCCTGCTTTCTTGTTTCTTTTTCTTTTTTTTTGAATGAGACTGCACTGACTGAAAATAGTCATTTTTTAACCTCACAAAAAATAAAAGGACATATCCTCAGTGCAAATGGTTGCTAAGTCAGTGTTAAAGATAATATAAACCTTTGGCTGGATCACCAAACCTGATCCCTCTTACTTCAACAATTTGGTTACTTATTTGATTGGGTAGAAAGACTGCACGATTAATTTATATAGGTGATTTAAAAGCAAAAAAATAAATAAATAAATAAATAATAAGTAAAATGATTAAAGGATACCATCCAGAGATAAGCACAGTTAACATCTTTTTGTATGCCCTGTAGTATCCTGAGATAATGCAGACACGTTATATATATTATGTATCTGCATGTTTGCATGTATATTCATATCTACAGCCCGCCCCATGTTCCGGAGATCCTTTGCTGGCTCTCCTGCATGTGCACATCTGTGCAGTAAGGCACACTATTTGGGAAGCTCTGCTTTACATTTCCTATAGTTTTGAGTTTATCAGAAATAAACATCGTCGGCATGGCAGCGAAGAAGCTTCATTTCTTGGAAATCCCTCTTGTTTCTTGTATCTGTCCCTCACTTTCACAGAGCTGGCATGAGTTCAACTACATAAGTTTAGCTGAATTCTGCACAAATGCCAGGGAGCATAGAAGTTTTTTACTGCCCAAGTCCCATTTAAAAAATAAAACCATTGTAATCTCATCCTTGGATCTGTTCTCAATTTCCTGGACACTTTCACCAGAGTGAACAGGCCCAAATTTATGACTTCGTTATGTGGTGCCCTAGGAGGAAGCAAAAGGAATGCTGTTTTGATGGAGTCCTTCTGACAGTAGAAGCCTGCTCACTTCAGCTCCACGGAAACAGGCGCCAGGCACCCAGCAAAACCAGACCTGGCTTCTGCTCTCAAGGCGCATACTGGTTTGGAAACTGACACACACGTGACTATAATCAACACAGAAAGTAGAGGGCACTTCTTTAATGGGTCTGTGTCCTCCACGTTCCTTTGGAGTAAAGACCACAGCTTCTCAATCACTTGCCTCTCTTTAACAGGAAGCACAGTTTGGGCCCAGTGAAGGTGCAGGGGCCCTTGATTGGCAAACTGACATTACTAAGCTGCAAAGGGAGAGGAGATAAATTCCTTCACAGATATAGGCTCCATGTGTCTTTGGTTATGTTAATTACTCATATCTTCCCCTAACAAATGGCTAGGAATTGTGTGTGTCACAGCGGGACAGCCCAGAGGGTGCATTAATTACAGTGGTCCATCTCATCCCATTACTCTCACTGTACAAAGGTGCTCCCACTCCAAAGGCAATATGGTGTCTTCAAACTCCAGGGAAAGAACAGAGAGGAACACATGTTGTCAGTGGCAACTGAACTTAGCTTCATCATGAATCACTGTGGCCTCATTCTGACAGGTCCTATTGCAACTGAGCCCAGGATCACACCAACCAGTGACTCAGCTACAACGAAACTTTAGATGCTATTTATAAGGGGGCTTGCAAGGGGAGGAGGGAAGTATAGAAAGCTTTATTATTTTTTCCTGATTTTTGATAGCTTCAACTAAATTTGAGACAAGAATTTTGGAAAAGTTAACCTACTCCTGAAATTATATAATCCATACAGTTTACTTTTTATATAGCAGCTTGCCATTAAAGTCACAAACCTTTTCTATGGCCAAAATTTGTGAAGGCAAAATTGAAAAGGAGAGTTTTAGAAGAGTCTGGGCAAGGGAAGAAACTATGGTGCAATGGGAAGACCACCAGCCTAAGAGTCAGAAAACTCTGCTGTGTGTAAAGCTGGGTCACCCTAGGAATGAGTAGGAACTGATCAGGGGATAGAGAGGCAGGGGCAGCTGTCCTAGCTGGAGTGTCAGGGTGGCGGCTGGGCATATGTTGGTGTGCCTACCCCGCTAGCTCTGGACTCTGGATTGGGTAAAGGAAACCCCTTTGAACCTGTGTTAGAGTCCCCAGGCTTCAGTGCTATCTTCTTGTTACTTGCATCTTCTGCTGAAGGGCCTTTGCTGTTTTCTAACTCCACATTCACAACAGTTCCCTATTAACTCCTGTGTTCATTTACTCATCCTTCCCTGGACTTTTTCCAGCTGCTACCTTCTCTTGAGCAATTAAAATAGTGCACTTATTTCCAGAGCAGAAACGTGACATTTTTTGTGGAAAAGTAGGACAAAGCTTTCTGCAAATCCACGTTCCTCACGATAATCAGAATTTTGTTTCCTCTCCTGGCACAGTTCCTGTCTTCAGGGGAACAGTCTATCTACAGAGGTTCCTGAGTTTTGTTCTTGGACACAAGCTGATGGCTCAGAAGTCATCAGGTCTCAATGTTGTAACTTCCCCCGTGGGTGTCCTGGTAATATCTTTGAGGCAAAACTATCATGAGGCAAAATCTACCTAAAAGGTATTCAGTGGAAACATCTTTTACATGTTAAACCATCCCCTGTAAACATGTGCTTGGTTCTTTGAAGAAGCCTTTTATACATTTTCCAGGGCAAACACTCTTCCAGGCTGGAAGGCCTGGGAAGAGCTAACACTCAAATTGGAACTATGATGTTGGGGGGGTGGACATGGGAAGAGAGAGCCTCACCATCTGCTCAGAAATCCATTCATGTCAAAATGACCTTGGCTATAATAGTTCTTTCTGTGACTTCAGGAAGTTCCAACAGAAAGAAGGAAGAGACCTGCACAGAACCCCAGCTGGACACTGAGATCCCCCTGCCGCACCACATTAACCCAGTGCCTGAACAGCTTGTTAGCCAACCCCCTTCAGCAGCAGACCTATCCAGCTCTGGGGACAGGAAGAACGGAGACAGAGTGGGAGTTGCTCTTACGTCATGTTCTGACAGCTCGGCCGTGAGCCTCGTTTCTCTTTCTGAGGATCTCATGGACACTGAAACTTCCTCCTCCTCAGCTGTTGGCCAGCAACAGGCCCTAAATTAGTTAAATTTAACTATAATAAACATGCTGCAAATGAATTATATTTAACTCTAACAGCCACCTCAGGGTTTGTCTGGAGATGGAATAATTTTAGCTTTTGCTACCATAAGTACCCCAACTAAGGCAGAAAGTAATTACCTAAAGGATTTACCATAATGAGTTCACTGACACTCATTATTTATTACAGTGTGTGAACATTACAATCTTTATATAGTCAGACACGGACTGTGGACTTCTGAATATATAGTCCGGAGTGAGCACAATAAGGATACTAAAAATAAAAAATGATTTCAGGTACATATAAATTCAGTAGAAGCCAGCTGATTTCAGTCTTCATTAAGAATTAGTAATAATCATGAAGCATCATAGCTGGAACTTTACACTGTCAGTAGCACAGGTCCTGCTAAGAAAGTGAATAATGTAAATTAGATAAGCTTTTTAAGAGAATATGCTGCATAAAAACACTTAAAAAGTGTGTTTATTTAAAAAAAAAAGTAACTGGGCTTCACTACTGTGTATGCTAATGAGAAATCATGTTTATCTCTCCATTAAGGCAGGATCTTACTCAGTAGCATTTGGTTAGGGGAACAGTTTGTGTTTCTGAAAGTATGTGCAAGTAATAACTTGTCCAAAATGCCATTTCTTATAAAATATTATGATAGTCTACATTTCATTCTGAATAATGTCCCCATTAAAAAACTCTCACTTATCCAGTCATCCCTTGTGATTTATTGTGTATCAGTTGTGGGCTGAGTATGACAAGTATTAAGAACAATAAGACCTGGCCTCTACTCTCTAGAAGCTAAATGTTTAGTAGGGTACACAGCCCTGCAAACACGATTTCCTGAAGGATAATATCTATAGTTAGGATGTGTATTGCTGTTGAATACAAATTAGTCAGTATTGATTTGTGTTGTTTGAGTAGATAAACCTAACTGTGACTCGACCAGGGACCAACCCACCACAGCCAGCCTCAGTCACTGAATGCCCTTTGTACATGTGTGCATTTTGGGCATAATCACCATGCGTGGATGCATAGATCACAGACATGCTACCTTTAATCTGTATGTAGGTATTTGTATTATGTCTGGTTCATTCACAAAAAATTTGAAGAGGCTTACAAAAGAAAATGTATAATACTATCTGTATACTTCTATATTAATAAAAATAATGAACACAAGGAATAGGAAGTCACTGACATTTTTCTCAAGCCAAACTCTGTTCACATCTTCTACACTCTGCTTCAAAGGTCATGAGCCACGCAAGCCAGTAAAGGGATCTGAAAATGTGGTTTACAAGGAGGTAGATGCTAAGCCAATAAGGCTTCTTCTCCTTTCCCAACTCCTCCATTGAGTCCAGGATCCACCTGTACACTGAGGTGCTGGTGCTCTCATGGGTAAGGAGGTGGTACCCTTGCTTCCAGAATCTGCCTGTACACTGGAGCGCTGGTGCTCTCGTGTTTAAGGAGGTGGTACCCTTGTTTCCAGGATCCAGCTGTAGACTGGGGTGCTGGTGTTCTTCTGGGTAAGGAGGTGATACCCATGTTTCCAGAATCTGTCTGTAGACTGGGGCCCTGGTGCTCTCAAGGGTAAGGAAGCGGTACCCTTGTTTCCAGAATCCACCTGTACACTGGGGTGCTGGTGCTCTCGTGGGTAAGTAGGTGGTACTCTTGCTTCCAGAATCCACCTATACACTGGAGCACTGGTGCTCTCTTGGGTAAGGAGGTGGCACCCTTGCTTCCAGAATCCACCTGTACACTGGAGCACTGGTGCTCTCATGGGTAAGGAGGTGGCACCCTTGCTTCCAGAATCCACCTGTACAATGGAGCACTGGTGCTCTCATGGGTAAGGAGGTGGTACCCTTGTTTCCAGGATCCAGCTGTAGACTGGGGTGCTGGTGCTCTTCTGGGTAAGGAGGTGATACCCTTGTTTCCAGAATCTGTCTGTAGACTGGGACACTGGTGCTCTCGAGGGTAAGGAAGTGGTACCCTTGTTTCACTCTGACTCTTGGGAGATCATCAGGGGTTGGAGAGACTGGCGGGCAGGATTTGGGAACTCTTGAGTTGGGCCTATAATGCCACATAACAGCATTGAAACTCTCCTCCTAACACTCTGCAGTATAGTGAGGGGACATACCAGGAAACAGTAAGACTACTGTGTTTAGGGAAAAGAGCAGTGTAACAGCAAGCCATTCAGGCTAATGCACATGGCCTGGTGAGCCCCTACACAGCCACAGTGGAAGGAATAGTGGTCAGTTCCAAAGCTCTCAAGATTAAATTCCCTGCACTTTGAGGTGAGCTAATACTTGGCATTAACTCTTAAGATGGTTCTCAGAAAGAGTTTAATAGCAGGGGCACTGAGAGATGTAGATGGATAAGATCCTTATCACCATTTACTACATACTGCAGTCCACGTTGCTATGGCTATTCTTGCAGGACCTATTGATAGAAGCCAAGTACATAACATTCAAGCACTGACCAGTGAAGGTAATGGCGGGTGAGCCAGGATAACATGGCCAGCTCAGTGGTAGGAAATGGCTCCTATTTTTCCATCTCAGGATCACTCTTTCTTAGGAAGAAGGGAATTAGTATCTTTTTGTTTTAGGTACTGTGCTAGGTACTTTATATTGATTATTAAAATATAACCTTGAAAACAATATGGAATATTGTTAAAAGTGAAAATCCTGGTGGTCCAGAGAAGTAACTTTCTCAAGGTTACATATCAACAGAGATAAAATTCAGATTCAAACTCAGATATGTCTTCAAAGCTATCCATTTTTGCCTCAGCTCTTTCTACATAGAGACTAACAGAATAAATGTTTTCCCTGAATCAAGCAGTGAAAACATCTAAAACCCAATTCATTTAGTAAAACAAAATTTAGGGACTCTTTCCCCTCTGGTTTCTTGGGCTATTTGACTGAAATGACCAATCAACCAATATTTCAATATGGCATGGACATCTGGAGAACCCTGTCTGTGTGCTGGGTAGCCACCAAGTTTCCCCAAAGGCAATTATGCCCAAGTAGCATTTGGTACAAAATCAAGAGTGATAAAAAACTAAGTATTTGCTTATGTGGCTTCTTATAAAATACATGAGTACCTCCTATGTGCAATACCCTGTACTAGGAATGGTTGACTATACAAAGAAACATCCAACATATAAAAACAGAAAGTAAGCCTTACATTATAAGCACGTCATCACCATATATAAGTAAAATTCAATGTAACTGAAGCTGTTAAACCCACATCATCCCTTGAGGGAAAAAAGCCAAATTAAAAAACCTCTCATCTGTTTTCAAACCTACTATTTATTGTCAGTGTACAGAGACTTCTGGAGGATCTGGGCAGAAGAACAGTAAAGAGAATCTCTCTGATGGTGGCATTAAAGGAATGCGAGCTAGAAAACAATAAAGCAGGAGAATGTGAAAAACCTCGGCAACTCAGGAAACCCACACACCACAGACAGAACCCCACAGCAACATTAGAAAGTGTTTCTCTTGCTCTAAGAGTTGGTCACCATCAGCCAAAATATTTTTAGAGGAAATAGCATCTGTCTTTTCAACCCACTGAAGTTAAGGTGCACTTGCCCACTATAAACACAGCCAGAAAGAAATGTAAACTGTATGTTGCTGATACCTTTAGTTCTTTAGCTTTCCATTTCCCCATCTGTAAAATAACATATTGGACAGACAGTTCTAAGGGCTTATCTAGCTCTGATGCTCCATAATTCTATGTGTTTAGCTGGCTGGTTCTACACTTGGTACTCATAGTTGTTTTTTTTTTTTTTTTCATCTTTGATATCAAACGATGATTTCACCCCCACCCAAAATGTTCATTTTGTTGGATATGATCTTAACCACATTTTATTTACTTTGTCTCTTTGCCTGTCCTTGTATCACCAGTGTCTAGTACTCCCTATGCCCTGTATACCATAGACCCATCATATAGTATTTATTAAACTGAACTCTCTCCTTGTAAATGACAATCTTCCTGGGGTTCCAGGCACTGTACAGGAGAGGGGAAAACACTGTTCCTTCTACAATTAGGCTGGCTGTTCTCCTAATATGAACTTGTAGGGGCATATAAGTGGTACCACTTCCAACTCAAAGCACATTTGGGGACCTGCAGAGGTCTTTAACTAGCAAGTGTTTACTGAGAACATCTGTGTGCCTGCTGTAGCTAAAAAGCAAAAGAAATAAACAAACAAAAAGCACTAGTGACCCTTATTTATGTTCCTTTTAGTTAAGAAATAGCCTGGGTATGGCAGCTTATGCCTATAATTCTAGCACTTTCGGAGGCAGAGGCAGGAAGATCACTTGCTTGAGGCTGGGAGTTGAAGACCAGCCTGGGAAACATACTAAGATCTCATGTCTATAAAACCCTCACCCCAAAAAAGAAAGAAAAGAAAAATTAGCAGGGCATGGTGGTACACACCTGTAGTCCCCAGCTATTCAGGAGGCTGAGGGAGGAAGATTATTTGAACCTAGGAGTTTGAGGTTGCTGTGAGCTACAATGACGCCACTGTACTTTAGCCCAGGCAACAGAGTGAGATCGTCTCAAAAAAAAAAAAAAAAAATTTTTTTTAAATGAAAATGTTCAAATTATTCTGAGTCAGTGAAGGGAGTTATTGGATATTTCTTTGTATAGCCAACCATTCCTAGTAGAGGGCATTGCATATAGGAGGTACTCAGTATTTTGGAGATAATTAGGGTCAGTGAATCAGTAAACACCATAATGTTTTTAAGCACAGCGCCCTAGACCTTCTGTGGCTATGAACTCTCCCTTCCTTCTTCCATATCCGACCATGGGGCCAGATGTTCCTTCTTTCTCTGGGTCTCTTCAATGACAACCACCTCCTCTCCAAACCTCTCTTGACATTTGGTCACATCACTAACTCCTTCCCCTCAAAGAAGAGCGAATTTGCCATAGGAAGGAAGCAGGAAGCTCTTATCACCTGCTGAGATGCCACACAGAGCCGGCTAGTGACTGCTTCTCATTCACCCATTTGAGTTCTGCCAGGGTCTCCTTTGTGAAGGATATAAAAAGGTAATACTATTCACTTAAACCTCAAAGGAATTAGGTGAAAGAAAGAAACATAAGTTCTATTATCTTTTCAAATGTGGCTAAATGCATTTCCTTAATGTTTCCAGAAACTGTTTATAATGTACTTTTCTCTATTCCAGGTCGCTAAAATGCCTGCCCTGGCCTATGTGGTTCTGGCTCAGACATTCCAGTATTGGGGAAGATGAATACAGCAAAAACACAAAAGCAGTTAGAAAGCACATCATCCACACACACCACGCCTCTGTGTTTCCTCAATAGTCTCACCTCTAATCCCTCTGGAATATGTGAATACTAAATCTCTAAGAAGTGCTTTCTGTCTGAGGATAAGCTGCATCACGGCCCCTGCAGGCCTCCCCAGACAGCATTCCCTGAGTGTTCTAGAAGCCCTGCCCCATGGACTCAGGCAACACTGTGGGCTGCCTGCCCTAGCTGCCCCAAGAGAGAGCCTGAGGAACCATGGCCAGTATCCACTCGTGTGAACACCCGCTACATATCCCCCCACTCCTGTTTGTCAGCTAAGGTTCCACATGTCTAGACTGGGAGGGGTCCCCAAGCTAGGCTGCCAGTCAAGATCCTAGCCATCCTTAGGACAATGGTCTCATGTTACTACACAGCTCTGCCTGAACACTTACGTCCTTCACAAACAGGCTGTCCCAAAAGCTCTTTGTACAGAGTTGAAATCAACCTTTCACAGCTTTCCTCCTAGCAGTCCTAATTCTGTCCCTGAAACAACAAGTACACTGTCTTTTCATCATGAATTATTTCTTTGAAACAACAAACAAAACCAAAAAAAGCTTTATTGTATATGGAAGGATACTGAAACTAGGTGAAGTGAACTGGCAAGATCAAATTGATAAAAATAAAGTATCTTTTGTGAATCAGTGAAACAGCAGTGACATGACCTTTCCACCAATCCCTTCTCTGTCCAAATGTGCCAATGGGATGACAGACCCCTAGGACTGAGAAAGGGCCCATGTTGGTGCTCCCAAGATGCAGAGATGACTAGGATGAGATTCTCATCCTTAATATCTCGTTCTGCTAGAAGTAAACACACCACAGTGTCCACTTCTTATTCAAAGGACTGCTAGTCAAGGAATCACAGACTACTTGGTGCTTTTGAGATAATGCTTTTAATGGATTAATTATTCATTTAAAACTGAAGTGAAGAAAATCTAGGGAAGTCAATACCAAGGTCTGGATATACCAGGGAAAACTGGTGTTCGACTGAGGGGAAACACCTGGGTTCTGGGCCAGGATTCCACTCCAAAGACTGGGAACAGCTTCCTGTGTGGCAGTGCAGCCCTGACTCCCCTAGAAGGACCCTCGGTTACGCTGGCTGGCTTGAGGGTCTTTTTTTGAGTGAGACTGAATTGAGGGGTCTGCTTGACTGAGAGAGTCTTTGACATCCCAGCCTTTTTCTCCTCTTCTGCACAGGGGAGTTCCTATTTTCAGTGTGAAATTAGCATAGAGATGAAACCATTTCAGGGAACAGAGAGTGCATTGACACAGGAGACATTAAGTTTTCCATTTCAAAAGTAAAAAAGTCTTCCTTTTTCTTTAAGACCCCAAAGCTGCCACTTGATTTGAGTTCAGGTTGTACTTCCAGGGCAGAGCTGTAAACAGTGGGCCAGTGCTTAGGAGGACCCAGAGGAACAGAGGAGGGTTAGGGGTGCTGAGAAGGGTCGGGAGGCATTAAGAAGGGCCACAACCATGGGTTATGAATGGAGCCATGTACCATGGGTACAATTAAGTGCCCACAGGACATGGCTCTCGGCAGTATGCAGACAGTTCATACTTCGCACCTCTACACTGACAAGACCCAGCACACAAGCAGTGCTGGGTAATTCTCCTCTTGGGTGCTGCAGGGCAGGACCTGGTCCAGTTCAACTCCTGTGTGTCCTTGGCTCCCCTCACATCATTTCAAAGACATCTTCCTTGCTGTTTTGGACAGTATTTTTCTTCATCTCTCTTCCCACTGGAAAAAAGATTCTAAATAGCTGGGCTGGGACAAATGACAAATCTGCCGTGGAGTCCGCGCCACCCCTTCTTCCACACCAACTTTTGTCTTTTTTTAGGTTTTCTCACATCTCTCCTCTCCGCTCTTTTCAGCTCTCAAGTCCTCTCCACTTTTTCTTTAGTGGATTGCGTCTGATCTCATGGAAAAACATTCTCTGAGTCATTAACAGTATGAGACACTGAAGAAAGCTGCCTGCCGGTGGCCCCAAAGGCAAGCCCTCCGCAATGGTGATGGCAGGGCTTTTCAATTAAGGGAGCACAAAGGAACTCAGAAAAATGCCAAATCTTTACCGCAAGTAATCCCATCCAAAAAATGCCAAATCTTTACTGCAAGTAATCTTCCTCAAATAGATTTGAGGAAGACTTTTTTTGAAATTTTAATCATCTGATTTTTAAAACAGCAAGAAAAGGAAGTGAGATTATTTGTGTCAAGCTGGTTAAGACACTCCCTCTATCAATGAGCCATTTGGGTTCTACAGGGTGGGGTGGGGGCTTGTTATTAATGCAGAGGGAAAAGATACTGGTTATTACATGTATGGGTGATACTATGTAAAAATTCATACACTATTAATATAAAATCTTATTACTGTGGAGCATATTAGTTTAGACATTGTGAAAAACTAGACATAGAAAAACCTACTTTTAGACTTGTATGTGACTAAAATGAAAAGGGTTCCCCAAATGAAACTGCCAAGAAGTGGAGGCAGCAGAAGATAGCAGATGCCTGAAGCACCATCACTGTATCTGAGAGGATGTAACAGAATTAAGTACTTATTATGTGTCAGCATTGTTCTCAGGGCTTTATTAAATTAACTCTAATCTGTACAATAATCACATGGGCTAGAGAGTAATAAATGCCTATTTTATAGAGAAGCAAACTGTGGCACCAAGAAGTTGTAACCTGTCCAAGGTTATACATGGCCAGGCAGTGGCAGGCCCAGCATGCAAACCTGGGTGGTCTGCCCTGAGAATCTGCCCTTTTGACCACTGCACATACCAATTGCATGCTGCCAGCTTTTTAATGAAGGACCTGAAAAGTGACTACTTTGAATAACTTTCTTAGGCAATTACAGTTTTAACAAATAACTGAAAGTGGAATAACCTGTTTTTACACACATTTAGGTGAATGTAGAGACACCTGTTCCCAAGTTAGTTCAAATGGTAAAACCAGCAAGAGGCATGGCCTCAGTAGGGACTGCCTCCCTCCAGGGCTCTACATTGAGAAGGATGGGGTGGGAGGTTCCTTCAAAAGCAAGTGGCAGGATGAAGCTCTGGAAGATGGCAGTGTAGGTAACTTTTTCTTCTCTGTTGCTGATTTGAATGAATTTAACATATAGCACAGAGGTGTTATGAGAATGATTGTCAGATTTCATAAATTACATTCTGCTATTCACAGGGTGGTCCCAGCAAATCTAAAGTAATAACGTGCATACGGAACAGTAATAATAATACTGCATGCAAGGCATTGTAAGCATGGGAAAAACATAACAAATGTAAAGTACAGTCTGTAATAAAAGGGCTGATAGAGAAGAAAAGAAGATTTAAAACAACTTTTTGAATTTAAAAATATGTTAGGTGGATAACCCATGATAAAAAGTCAATAACCACGTCAAAGATATACCCAAGATGAAAATCTAAGCAAAACAATAAAATATATTTTTTCTTTTCTTTTTTTTAACTCCTTCTATACCACTGGATCCTTCTATGACTTCTGAACACACTGAATTTGCTACATTTTTACAAAACATGTCTCTCCAATTATAACTTTGACACTCTTCTTCCCTTGAGTTGTCTCTACCCACTATGCCCATTTCCTCGCCTCCCATTTTTATTTTCAACCCATTCTAACCTTGCTTCTGCCCCTCAAGAACAATCACCTCTCACTACCCCTGTTGCTAAACACAGTGGCTCTTTGTATGTTATTTCACTGGTCTGTCAGCACCTATGACTGATGTTGGCTACTTCTGCCATCTTGAAACCTGCTTGCTCTGGCTTCCACCATTGAGAGCCCTGGCTCTCTGTCAGTGCCTGGCTCACTTATGTTCCACACAGGTTCATTGTCCTCTACCTGCCTACTGAATGCTCAAGTTCCATAAAACTTGCCCCTTGCTCTTCTTGCTCCATACTGTCTAGTTCATCTCCATACCCTCTGTTTCAAATACATTCTCACTGAATATTGCCCACAAATACACATGCCAGTCCCTACATCTCCTGTGAGCTCCAGACGGTTTAATCTATCTGTGCAACATGTTTATCTCAGTATCTCTTGTAAACTTCAAGGTTATGTTCAAACCCAAAGCTCAACCACTGTGGCCTTTTTGTCAGCAATGGCAGCACCGTCCACTTAGTTCCATGAGCCCCACTCAGCATCATCCTTCATCCCTTATGTTCAACTAAGTAGTGAATTCTGGAAATTTTACTTTGTATTCATCGTGGGATCTGCTGACTCACCCCATCCCCTTGCCACAACCTCAGTGTTAGTGACATCGCCTCCTGTGGAGCAGCAGCCTCCTCCTGGTCCTGTGGCCCTACTTCCTGCTCTCAGTTCCCCCCTCTACAGAGCAGCCAGAGTAATAGTTTTGAAAACCAATCCTGATCATGTCACATCCCTTGTTCCAAGCATTTCAAGGCTTTCCTTTTGCTCTTGGATGAAGTGAGAGACCCCTGCATGCCTGTGAGGCCCAACAGGCTCGCCTCACCCACCTCTTCAGCCCAATCACCATGAACTCCCCTCCCTTTGTTCAGCCATACAGGACTTCTTCTTTTTTTTTTTTTTTGAGACAGAGTCTTAAGCTGTTGCCCTAGCCTCCCAAGCAGCTGGGACTACAGGCACCCGCTATAACACCCGGCTACTTTTTGTTGTTATTGTTGCTGCCTTAGCTGGCCCAGGCTGGGGTCGAACCTGGCAGCCTTGGTGTACGTGGTCAGTGCTCTACCCACTGGGCTATGGGCACCACCCGGGACTTATTTTAAAAAAAAAATTGTTTATTTCAGGTTAATATGAGACTGCAAACAACTAGCTTATAATATGCACATTTGTTAGGTAGAGTCCCCCCCAAAAGTGTGCCATATACTTTTACATTGTGCCCATTAAGTGGGAGCACTCCAATCCCTTTCCCTCCTCCCTTCTCTCTCCAACTTGAATTGAGTTTTTCTATTATGTGGGCAGGTATTAGATAATCTGTTGGCTTCATACTAGTATTAAGTACATTAGATATTTGCTTTTCCGCATATGGGATTTCTTTTTGGGCATCTGACACATCAGGCCTCTTCCTGCCAGGGAGCCTGGCTTAGGCGGCTCCTTAGTTTGAATGCTCTTCTCTCCCCCAGCTCACACTCAACCCTGGCCCCACTGCTTACTGCTTAGGGTACCATGTTGCTAACACCCATCCCAGCTGTCACTTACACTTATACGTGTGATTGTTTGATGTAAAGGCAATTTCCCTTAGGGTCTAGACTATGACTCTTTGAGAGCATCAGACACGTCTGCCTTTGCCTTCCATGGGTCCCATAGGGCTCAGCACACAGTGGACATTCAACTCAATAAACAAATGAATCAATGAATCAATGAAGGGAGCAGTCCGATCGTGAGCTGAGAGGGCAGGTCAGTCACAGGTACTCTCTCTATGCTCCAGCATGGAGCCCAAACCTAGGACTGCCAGCCTGACTGCTTTCAGAAATGACACATTTGGGACATGTCCTCCAGCCTAAGAGGAAGGAAAATGAAAGAGGGCGGAAAAAGGACATTAACAAAGCAGCATTTCCAACTACTTTAAAGCTCCTAAGAAGATGTGTTTTAAAGTCCACTCTGTTAACTACCACTTGGAGTATCTGTGAAAACCTAGGGAGG
>CAUYON010053088.1:0-12960 GCA_963573935.1 Arctocebus calabarensis
ATATGAAAAAAATGCTCATCATCCCTAATTATTAGAGAAATGCAAATCAAAACCACCCTGAGATACCATCTAACTCCAGTGAGAATGGCCCACATCACAAAATCTCAAAACTGCAGATGCTGGCTTGGATGTGGAGAGAAGAGAACACTTTTACACTGCTGGTGGGACTGCAAACTGATACAACCTTTTTGGAAGGAAGAATGGAGAACTCTCAATGAACTCAAGCTAGACCTCCCATTTGATCCTGCAATCCCATTACTAGGCATCTACCCAGAAGGAAAAAAATCCTTTTATCATAAGGACACTTGCACTAGACTTTATTGCAGCTCAATTTACGATCGCCAAAATGTGGAAACAACCTAAATGCCCACCAATCCAGGAATGGATTAACAAACTATGGTATATGTACACTATGGAATATTATTCAGCCATTAAAAAAAATGGAGACTTTACAGCCTTTGTATTAACCTGGATGGAAGTGGAACACATTATTCTTAGTAAAGCATCTCAAGAATGGAGAAGCATGAATCCCATGTACTCACGTTTGATACGAGGACAATTAATGCCAATTATTGACACTGTGGGGGTGAAGGAAGGGGAGAGCAGAGAGAGGAAGAATGAGGGAGGGGTGGGGAAAGGAAGAGTAGAGAGAGGGAAAGAGTGAGGGGGGTGGGGTCTTGGGGTCTTGGTGTGTGCCACAACTTTTGGGGGCAATATACGATTGTAAGAGGGACTTTTCCCAACAAATGCAACCAGTGTAACATGGTTTCTTGTACCCTCAATGAATCCCCAACAATAAAAAAAAAAAAGTGTTACATGTCACTTCTGACACTTCTTGCCAGGGCCCAGGACTGGCCAGGTCTTGGGCCCAGATTAACTAGATTGCAGATGCGGACTGCTCAGTACCTTGCTCAGGTTCAGTTTCTCTTAGGTGCCTGAGGGCTATCTACTTTAGCTAGAGAGAGAGAAAAACTGAGTCTTAGAGAGAATAAAGCAGTCTTCTTAGAAATATAGATCTTAGTCTTTAGTAGAGCTTAGTAATCTTCAGCAAAAAAATACTGTGCTGGTGTTTTGCAGGCAGGAGAGGAGACAGAGTCAGAGTAAGTGGGGCCATGATGGAATATGCATGCTCTTTGACTGCCTAATATAAGACTGATCTCGTGCCTCTCAACACCAAAGGTGTAGAGACTGCCAATTCACCACTGCTCTCGTCTCAGGAGCTCTCGTGTTTGTTAGGAGAGCTAAATCACTCTCCACACACTTTCCATCCAGATGTTCCAATATTGATCATTATATAGGTATTTTCTAACTCTCACTCCTCCTAGCCATAGGCTAGGCTATGTCTCCAACATAAAAGAACAAAGTATTTCTGAGTAACTTAATTGTAATGCAGACTAACCATAAGTATCCTTACAGAAATATTCAGAAATATAATTCAGGTCTCTAAAAATAAAATTCACACTATTGAATATACAGTCAACAACTACTGGGCAGGCAGTGAAGCAGGCAAATATACCTAAATAATGGGAATAAAAATCAATCAACAATATAAGACTGAGACATGATCCAGCTGGTAGAATTAGTCAACAGGAGCATTGAAAAAGTTATTGTAACTATTAAGTAATTATGTAACTTTATTATAATTATATTCCTTGAATTCTTTTATAAAAATAAAATTAGCATAAAAATAGAGAGATAGAGATATAAAAAACCCAAATAAAAATAAAATTAGCATAAAAATAGAGAGATATGAAAAAAACCCAGATAAAGATTCTACAGGTAAAGTATGCAATGTCTGAAATGAGAAAAACACTCTAGATAAGAGTAGTAGCATATTAGATATTGCAGATGAAAATATAGTGAACATGGACATAGCAACAGGAACTGTCAAAGCAAAACACAGGGAGAATATAAAAGTAAACAGTTTGTCATTAGTTGAGGGTCTAATATTCATGCTTTGAAGAGTGCACTAGGCACTGTTGTCTACAATGCTGCATAGCTTCCCAAGAGAAATCCTTTAAAGGTGACCATAGTGACAATCAGCAATGAGGTATGGAGCTCTTTTTATAGGATAGGTTAGTGAACTTAATTGTCCAACCTCATATATACTTTTTATATAAGTGCAGTCAAATGAGGTTTAACTGGCCCAGAAATAATAATCCTCCTAACAGGGGATGAATCTTTTTGGTTACATGTATTTTGTTATGGTTGAGTTAGGGCTATAACTGTGCCTGTCACCCAGATAGTGTTCTTGATTGTACTTGATAGATGAGTTTGGCCCATCCTCTCCTTCTCCCACCACCCTCTTTATTGCCCCTCCCTGAGTTTTACTTCTCTCTGTGTACATGTATGGTCATATTAGTTCCAGTTTAATAGAAAGAATATGTGCTGTGTTTTTTTTTTTCCATTCTTTAGATACTTCACTTAGGATAATGGTTTTCTGTTCCATCTGAAAGGCCTGTTTCAACCATGTTTATGGTTGAGTAAGTATTCCAAGACATAAATATGCCATATTTTTTAATCCATTCATGATTAATAGGTACTTCAGTTGATTCCATATCTTTGCAATTATGAGTTGTGCTGCAATAAACATTTGAATGCAGTTGTCTTTTTGATAAAATGACTTCATTTCCTCTGGGTAAATACCTAGTAGTGGGGCTGATGGATCAAATGGTAGATCTACTTTTATTTCTCTGGGGAATCCCCATACTGTTTTCCACAGAAGGTGTACATGTATTAAACTGCAGTCCAACCAGCAGTGTATAAAGTTTCTTTCTCTCTGCATCCATATCGAAATTCAATACTTTTGAACTTTTTCAAAAACACCATTGCAACTTGGGTGACATGATATCTCATTTCATTTTAATTCACATTTCCCTGATGGTGACATTGAGCATTTGTAGAGATCTTTCACCTCCTTGGTTAAGCATCTATTGTAAATTGTATTGCATCTTTGTTTTGACTCTCAGCTTAACTGTTACTGGTGTGTAAGGTTGATATTGATTTGTATACATTGATTTTGTACCCTAATATTGTGCTGAAATTGTTTTTTATCAATTCCAGGATTCTCTTGTTGGAGTCCAGAGTTTTCTAGCTATAAGATCGTATCATCAGCAAAGAACAATAGTTTGATCTCATCTTTCCCAATTTGGATACCTTTTCTTTCTTTTACCTGATTGTTCTTCCTACAAGTCCTAGCACTATGCCAAACAGAAGTCTTTAACAGTGCTCACAATCTTCTAGGTTTTTAAATGTGACTTAACTCTATTGTCAGGTGCTTATAGATAAACTACATAACAATCGTTATAAGGTAAAGATGAAGAGGAGGAAGAAAAATAAGAAGGAGAAAGAGAAAATAAAAAAGAATGAATAAAGGTAGAAGGAAAGAGGGAGGACAGAAGGAAGGAAGGGAATGGGGGAAGGAGGAAGACAGAGGAAAAGGGAAAATTCCCCAAAGCCAAAAAATTTAAATTCTGTTTCTCTGAGAGATAAAATCCTGAAACCCCCAAACAACTTTCATTAAATTGCTCTTTGCTTTCTGTGTTATTTTTTGTCTAGTGCTCCACTCCAAGCAAGAATTCTATGTATAAAAATTGCCTTTGCCAAAATGCCATTTACAATCGAATAAGTCAAGTGTACAGGATTGAGCCCAGAGCATTTTTCATTAGCATTTATTTTTTTAGGATATTTGTGACTTTCACTTTCAAGACATTTCTGGACTATGCAAGGTTGATGTCAGCACTTTCTTTCATTTCTTTGTTGTATGCATATTGCTGATTACTAACCTGAGGAAAACATTTCACTGGGGTTTCCTTATATTCAAATAATTCACTTTTTTAATACTATGAGAAAATGTCATTGCCATTGACTCTCATTCCCACTTATTTGAAAATGCTTAGTGTTCATATAAGTACGTCTTTTCTCAGTAATTCTACAGTAATATTTATAAGACTTTGTGACAATGTACTTTGCTTATGAAAATAGCATTCAATTTATTGCCAAACAATCTTCTTCTCTATAGTTTTACAATTTACCTGAAATAATTTTAAAGATAACTCTTTCATAATTTATTACTCTGGTCAATTAGTATTATGTGAATTGTTCAATTTTTTTCTAATGGCATTTTAATTATTTTGAAAATATATTGATACATCAGGATATTAGTAGATATATTTTACTTTTGTAGTGAAAAGTTGATACAAATCCATATTCATTTTGTAAAAACTGGTTTAAAATAATCTAAGTGGCAATTGTTTTGAGAGATTATTGCAATTTAAATATAAATCCAAAGGTTAAAGTGTATTTCCAATAATACCAGTTATTGATCTATTTGGTTTCCCAGGATTTGTGTGAAGCTATAGCTCAGAGGTATATTGTAAGCCACCCATACTTTTGTATGTGATTTTTCATTTTTTTGTGGTATTTCTTTACATGTTTATAGTAAATTGTACTACTGATAGAATTTGAGCATGAGACAATTATTAGTAGTGCTTCCTAATATGTTTGCCCACATTTTTAATGAATATATGGATGTGTTGTTTGGATAAATGAAGATATATATTAATTGCTGAATCACAAACTATGTATATTGCTCAGAGTAGAAATTGTCAAAAATTTTCAAAAATAATGTTGAAAGAAAGAAAAGCAAATACAAAGAATATATATACTACAATTTCAGTGAACGCAGAAAAATATATCGATGATATAACTATTTATCCTGGGTGAGGAAAGGTGCTGACTGGAAATAGGCAGAAAAGAGACCTACAGAATTCTGGTAAAAATCTGTCTGTTTATTTGGGTTCTGATTCATGGGTATAAAGGGTGTATTCACTGGGAGAGAAATTAGAAATTCTGCTGCAAAATGGGTCATTGGATGTTATTTATGTGTTGCTTATTTTGTCTCATTTTGATTTATCATTTGCCTTGAGTTTATAATAGTGTCAGTGATTGAAAAAAACATTGAGTTGAGTCTTTGAAGAATGCAAGATACAAGCAAGAAACATCAGGGCCAGGTAAAAAGCTATGTCCAAGGGAGTAGAAAAAACATGTGACAAATCCCAAACCTCTGCAAGCTTTGAGTATATTTGAAAAATGCCAAATTCAACAGAACCAGAATAAATATGTTTAGAAAGAAATAATTAACATTGATGAGAATTACTCATGTAGCCACACAGAGTTTCTCAAAGAGCCACAAAGTACAGCTTCTCATCTATCAGCCTCTTTCCAGAAATCCCAATATTGAGGACCCCCAAAACAAGAGTAAACTGAGCTGAATTCCAATAATGATGGTGAAAACATATTCCAGGATTATAGTTGTGCAGCAAACCTAAAAAGCAAGTTATGATGAATACAATAATAAGCCGACAGGCATATCCATACACACACACATACTCATAGTTTCCTTTATTTGTTTGATTAGATTGATAAAAGGTTTTTTTTTTTTTTTTTTTTTGTGGAGACAGAGTCTCACTTTATCACCCTTGTAGAGTGTTGTGGCCTCACACAGCTCACAGCAACCTCCAACTCCCGGGCTTAGGTGATTCTCTTGCCTCAGCCTCCCAAGTAGCTGGGACTACAGGTGCCCGCCACAACGCCCGGCTGGAGAAAAGTTTTAGTTGTGCTGTCAGAGACTAGGAATTTGAATTAGCAATAGATATATAAAACTAAGTAACTAAAAAGGAAAGAAATATATCCTAGTATACTGTGTCACTCCTCTGAAGATCATACTAAGACAGTTATAATAACATAAATACTGAATATTTATTTGACCACAAAATTAGAACTTGTGGAATGGATAGTGGGTGACGACAAACATAGGGAGAATGGGGAATGCAAATCCGAAAGAGCCAAATCCTTATTGCTCACAAGAAAAAAGTTGAAGAATATTGTTTTAAGTTGAAAAATTAAAGTTAAAAGTTTGCCTGTGTTTAGATACATGAGGAGTCTTAACCTGAGTTTCCCCAAAAGCATGTTTCCCGCTCTTGTTGGAGTCGTAGGCAGGGTCTTTGGTGGTTAGTCCTGAAGAATGACAAAGTGGCCTCTGCAGTTGTAGTATTACAGTTCAAAAGAAGAGATGAGACTCTGAGTGTACTGCAGAGAGGGCTTATTTCAGAAAGAAAAGAGGAGGGGAAGGAAGGGGAGGGGAAGAAGAGAGAGCGAGTGCTTTTGCATAGTCACAGAAGGTCACTCAAGAGAGGGTTGTAAACAAAAAGTGGGGAGTGCTGGGTATATATACTGACATTCCCCGCCCCAGTCTCGGCCCTGGCCAATGAGGCCTGTTTATTTTCAGTCCTCCTCATCATTGGTCGTTTCTTCAATCCTCCGTCTAATTGGTTCTGGACCCTGGGGAAGTCCTGAGCCAGCCAATCACAGGCAGAATCTGAAGTGAAGGTTGCTCGCTTGTCAGAAGAAATGAGAGAATGTGGACTGAGGTAAGGAAAGGATGGACACTTATCACAGGTGGCGGTCTGGGTATCAGTTCTTCATATAACGTCAGCTGCTCTTGACATTAAGCGTGACTGATGGCGCCTTGTCAACAAGACCATCCTGGGAGAGGTTATGAGAATGACCATGACTTGAGACAGCCGGTTGCTGTAGGGGGATGGGAAGAAGACTTATTGTTAACTACCAACTTCCACATCTTATTGGTCAAAGGCTCACCTCACGTAAGCAGACATAGTCACCAGGTGGGCAAGGTGACACCTCAGGGTCCATTGGGAAGTCCTAGTGGGAGGCGAGAGGCCCGGGTGGTGAGCTGGAAGCAAGAGGCTGTTTGGGCAGGCCTGGGTGAAGTTGTTTAGCACCTGCACAGAACTGGTCACCACAAGGTGAGAGAACAGAACAATCGCCACACCCTCTAGAGAGGAATGAGCTAGTCTGACTCTGAAGTAGCCCACAGAGTGGAGTTTTTATTAGGAAAAAAAAAAAACAAACCTAAAAGTATTAAAAGGAATTTCACATGAAAAAATGGAAGAGGAGTATAAGATTAGGATAGGGCTCTTAAAATTTATTTTTATTTTTTAACTTGTACAGATGTATTATTATATTAAAAAGACAAACTTAAACTTTATTAAAAGTTTACATTAAAAAATTAAACTGCACTTTTAGGTTGAAGATGCATTGAAAGAGTAGGACCCCTCTGTTACTATAAGCAATAAGGAGCCAATTAAGTTTGGTATGAAGACAATTAGCCTAATTCTTTGTTTCTTTGTTTTTAATAATGTGTAACTCTAGGGTAGCTCATTATGATACTAGTGGAAATTGATGTTCATGACCACTCAATATAAGAAAAAAAGACTTACAAAACTTCAAGAGAAGGGGTGGTGAGTATAAGGTCTCACAGTTGGAGTGACCACAGGAAGAAACATACCAATTTAAATGACATTTCTAATAAAGATTGATTTGGCTGTAAAAAAAAAATTGGAAAGTAATATAAGGGGAAAACAATAGGTGCTATTTATAGCTTGGTAGTTATACAGAGTAGTGACCTTCAAATCAAAATCTTTTTATAAATAAGTTTAAGATAATCAATTTCTTTATGTACAAAATATATTTTTTGTACTATTTCCTAAAATGGATCTGCTTGAACATACTTTTGATTCCCTTTTCTTCCCAAGTTAGGGAGGAGAAGGCACAACCATCTCGTAGACATTACAATATTACTCGGATGCCTTTCCCACCGTGAAAAAATGTCCTTGTTGCAAAGGGGGGAAATATGAAAGTTATTGTCTGATTGGACGATAATGAAAACATAAACTGTTTTTCAGTTGAAGGTTTCCACCTCATTGTGTTCAATAATATTAAAAGAGGACTATGGCACACCTCCTGGGTGAAGGATTCAAACACAACTCAGAGTTTTCCTAACAAACTCATACAATCATAGGTACCCTTATATTAATCCAAATTTAAAAATAAAGGAGGAATAAAGTAGTAATAAATGGCAAACTATTTTTATTAAAGATACATATGTTTGCATTCCCACTAACAGTGCAGAAGTGTTCCCTTTTCTCCATATCCATGCCAACATCTCTGGTTTTGGGATTTTGTGATGAGGGATAATCTTACTGGAGTTGAATGATATCTCAAGGTGGTTTTGATTTGCATTTCTCTGATGGTTAAGGATGATGAGCATTTTTTCATGTGTCTGTAGGCCATGCACCTGTGTTCTTCATAGACATTTCTATTCAAATCTCTTGCCCTCAATGACATGAGATCACATGTTCTTTTATTGCTAATACCTTTGAGTTCTCTGTGGATTCTGGTTACTAAACCTTTGTCAGAGACATAACCTGTAAATATCCTCTCCCATTCTGAAGGCTATCTAATACATTCCTTTTGGAAAGAAGTTTGGAGATCACTTAGAGATCTAAAAATAGACCTGCTCTTCGATCCTGCAATTTCTCTACTAGGTATATATCCAGAAGACCAGAAATCATGTTATAACAAAAATATTTGCACCAGAATGCTTATTGCAGCCCAATTCATAATTGCTAACTCACCGAAGAAGTCTGAGTGCCTATCAACCCACGAATGGATTAATAAATTGTGGTATATGTATACCATGGAATGTTATGTAGCCTTAAAAGAAGATGGAGACTTTACCTCTTCCATGTTTACATGGATGGAGCTATAAAATAACCTTCTTAGTAAAGTATCCCAAGAATGGAAGAAAAAGATCCAATGTACTCAGCTCTACTATGAAAACAATATATAATCACCTACACTTCCATATGAAAGCTATAGGCCAACTACAGCCCAAGATGAAGGGGAAAGAGGAGAGAGAAGGAAGGTGGAGGGAGGGTAATTGGTTGGACCACACCTATGGTGCATTTTACAAGGGTGCATGTCAAATCTACTAAGTATAGCGTATAAATGTCTTATAATAATAATTAAGAAAGTGCAGTAAAGGCTATGTTAACCAATTTGTTGTTAATATTTTATATTGTATATAAAACCATCACATTGTACTCCATAAATGCATTATTGTACACAGCTATGATTTAATAAAGAAAACACATTTGTTTTTAAAAATAAAACTTTGAATGAGTCCAAAGTATCAAGTGACAATCTCTAAAAATTACTTTTCATTCTTGCATATTCATTTATGTCAATGGTCTTTGGTATTCTTAGCTATTAAAAAAGAGGTGGGAATCTAAAAGCCATTTCTCTCTAATAAAAGGTAAAGTACATGTATGGAGACATAATCCTGTAAGAATAAAATAATTCATTAGGCTCTATACTATCATTGAAATATGTGGGATATTTTAAGTGAAATTTGTTAAGCAGGCATACACAAAAAAGATATTTAAATTTCTGTGAGGAACAGTGTTGTGATTAAACACACGTGAGCTAAAATCCGACAGAAAGTACAGACATTGTCATTGGATTCATGTATGTGACTAGTCACTTACTCCTTATGAGTCTTTTGGAAATCGATAATTTCTTATAGAAAAAAAAGGAATAAAAGGCAAATACTTTTGTGAGAAAAAGATAAGCACAAATTTAGAAATATCTGATTTTGGATATGTGAAATAGCTGATTTTGGATATGCCTCTAATGTTTTTACAAATATAGTTGGGTCTCTGAAAAATGATTATTTCCATCAGAATTCTGATACCATGCTATAAGATTCCTCCTCTTGCCCATTTTTGTCAGAGTTAAGTTTTTTATCTCATTGTCAACACATCCCTAATGGCTTGGTACTATATTATTATTATTAATTTAATTTTTATCTTAAACACACTGAATTCCCAAGATGGGAAACATATCTTGATTTCTGTCTGCAAACTGTTTCTAACACAGTCACTATCAGAAATTAACACTCCAGAATCGGTAATATGTCGGTCAATCAACTTACAAATCACGTTGATCTATAGGAATGAATAACTTTACCAGCTAGGACACTACAGAGACCAGATTAATAACTCAAATAAAAAGCCAGTGATCTTTTATGAAGAATCCACTTATAACAATTTAAAGCTTGTGTACTAAATCCATAAACATTACAACTGATATATTTAATTTTTCCAACATTAGTAAAATCGCAATATTATCACTTTAGTTTGAGCTTCATCTCTGCCTTTATTTCTAATATGAAAAGCATTAACAATAACATTTAACATTAGAATTGTACAAGGAAATATCAACATTGAAGGAACTGGTGCTGTTAGCTAATGGAGAGAGCACAGGATTAGTTAAGAGCATACATCTGACTTCAAACTGGCACACCGCTCCTTTTAAACCATGTGACCTTGAGCAAGTAATTTCTCCATTTTTAGGTTCATTAACTTTAGCCTTGGACCCTAATACTAGTTAGTTCATAGGAAAGTAAAATGATTAAGTTATGTGTAAAAGCATGGTACACAGAGGCAGGCATGTAATTAATGCCAATAAATAATGACATTTTATAATTTGCAAAACTTGTAGAGAGGAAGAGATAAAAGGGATGATGAAACTTCTACAAGTTACATCTCAACATGTACTGTCGCAGTTAGTAGTTAAATGGTTAACGGTGTTAAACATGCTGAATTCTAAGAAATCTCTAAACTCCTTTGCTTTAAATTTCTTGCCTTTCGTTGCAGAGAGCTTGTGTTGGCTAATTTTAAACTCCCAAACTGATAAAATAACTAGCAGTACTTAGGACTTCATTTATTTTCAGTTTATTGATTGCATGCATCCCTCAAATCAGGAAACTGCAGGTATGGGCGTATTTCGTTAAGAAGTATGCATAGATCAGCTTGGCATCACTTGGGAAGAATTGAACATGTCAGAGATTATCTGGGTTTAGAATTGCTGTCCCCGATGCCTCTATGGACTGACTATGCAGCTGCAAAGTCAGTGGCCTAAAGGGCTCAATGGAATTGTTGAGGGCTACAAACTCCATTGCTCAGTAAGATTCAGGTTTTAAATCAAAGTTACAGTAATTTGTGCTTTTACAGTAATTTATGCTGCCAATGGAACAACAAAGAACATGCTTTACTCCTGATTGAATAATTGTTATTAACCAGGATATGTCCCTGAAAAAATATTTTATGCATATTATATATAGATACATAAGTAGATTGAAATTTTGATAATTTGATAGTTTTATTTTTCCATAAACATAGCTGAAATACTTGTTGATTTATTTATTATTTTTTATTATTTTTGTTGAGACAGAGTCTTACTTTGTCACCCTCCATAGAGTGTTGTGGTGTCATAGCTCGCAGCAACCTCAAACTCTTGGACACAATTCAATTCTCTTGGCTCAGCCTCCTGGTTAGTTGGTACTATAGGCACCCGCCACAAGGCCTGGTTATTTTTTAGAGATGGAGTCTTATTATTGCTCAGGCTGATCTTGAACTCCTGAGCTCAGGCAATCCACCTACTTCGGCCTCCCATAATGCTAGCATTAGAGCCACTGTGCCCAGACTGATTTTTATTTTTAAAATTTTTATTTTAAAAATATTTTATTTATATTTTCAATTTTTGGCTTACCCACTCATCTCTTGAAAGATAAGGTCAGTGTTATGGGATGTAAAGACAAATTTTCTTTTATCTCAAGGAACAAAGAAGATTTAACTTCCATAAGCTTTCATATTAACAGACTTTTCTGGTTGATACCAGGCAACTAAATATGTATAGTAAGAACATTTTCATTTGTGGAACATCAATGTGGAGTTATTATAATATAGACAGGTAATGGGTTAATTCTTTAATGTACGCAGCTATGATTTAATAAAAGAAAAAAAAAGAGAGAGAGAGAAATACGGAAAAAAAAAAGAAACCAACATAAGGAAAAAAAGAATACCTTTGCTTCTACATTACAACCTCTAAATTATAACTTAATAAAGCTGATTAAAATGAAAAAAATTAAAAATAAATTCTAGTTTGAAAGAAATGAATAAGCATTTATACCCTTCATCTCTGCAAAATTTATGGAAAGACACATTTTTCTAAGAATGTTAATATTGTGAAATGATATTGGAGAGTATAGTTAAGTAGCATAAACGTTTTAAAACACCTTTATATTCTTTGTAGATATTTTTTAAAGGCAGAAATAACTTTCTAAAAATTTTTCAATGATTATATTTTCCATTAACTGGGCAGACATAAGTGAAATATTACACTGAATGCTTTATATGATTGCTGCATTTCATTTCCCCCAAATCGGTGATGCCTCATTTACTGGACAGGTAGCTCCATGAAGACTAGGACCATATTTTTATTTGTCATTTTTCTCCCTTCCAAATTTAGTAACTTTTCATTGAATAAAATGTTTTTCCTGTTAATACCTTTATATGATGAGTTTCTGAGACAGAAGTGATACGCCTGTGAGAGATTTTGCTGCTAATAGAAGTTAGAATCTGAAATTCCCAAAGAGCTTGAATTCCTAAGTACTTCTTTATAACAAAATATTTATAGCTCTAAGTGCTACTAATTTATTTCCTAGGTACACTTTGTCTTTATTTTAATATGAAAAGTTCCTTTAATCAAATTCTCAGGAAAGGAAAATGATCTTGACTGAGGGAATTATTTTGCTCTTCTCACTCTAACTGGCATTAAACTAGAATTTGTTACAAATCTAACACAGAGGGAAACATTAAAAAGCATTCAGATTCTGGGCTTCCAAAATAGCTTGTGGTAGAACAATGGTCTTCGAGTTGTACTATTTGTTTTGAGAGATGATTTTCCAATTTGTTAATATTTTCTCCCAGCTACATCTGGGTAATCTATAATTTGTCAATGACAGAGAATATTTCTTCTTTTTTTTTTTTAATAATTTTATTGAATCATAATTATGTACATTGGTGCAATCACAGGGCATGATTCATATACAATCAGAAATATTTTGATCATACTGTTACAGATATCCTTCATGGCATTTCCTTGATCACTATATAAAGACATTAATACTCTACCTTTAATAAGTTTTGCCAGTACCCTGCTAAGATGCACCGTAGGTGTGTTCCCACTAATTGC
>CAUYON010053090.1:0-15063 GCA_963573935.1 Arctocebus calabarensis
CAATTCATAATAGCCAAGACATGGAAACAGCCCAAGTGCCCATTGACCCATGAATGGATTAACAAATTGTGGTATATGTACACTATGGAATACTATGCAGCCATAAAAAAAGATGGAGACTTCACTTCTTTTATGTTTACCTGGATGGAGCTGGAACATATTCTTCTTAGTAAAGTATCTCAAGAATGGAAAATAAAGTATCCAATACTACTATGAAATCAATATATAACCACCTACACACTCATACAAATGCCATAACATAACTATAGTCCAGAAAGTAGAAGGGAAGAGGAGAGAGAGGGGAAGAGAGGGGGGAGGTAGGAGGAGGGAAGGTATCTGTTCTCGCCTAATGTGCATGATGCAATGTTACATTTCAAAACTAGTATGAAATGGGTATAGCTGTGATGGATGTGTTACATAGTTCAATGTAAGCATTTCACGTTGTATATTGAAGCAGTACCCTGAACCCCATAAATGCATCAGTGTAAAAAGTTATGATTTAACAAAAAAAATTTTTTAAAATAACAAAACAAAAAAAACTAAAGTTTCATTTAGCACATTGCTTTACCCAACCTTAGGTAAAATGCTAAGTTAAACCCTTGCTTGTAATTGTTTTTGACAGGTATCTCCAGGGAAAAGACTTCTTGCTCTGAGTGAGCTCTGAGTCAGGTTAAATAAACACAGTTTTACCGGTGTATCTTCAGGGAATTAATACACTAGTCACATAATGACGACTGTCTTGAAATGAAGGACCTTCATCCCAGTTTGCTCCCTCCAATAGCTTCTAGGCTGCTGGTTTTCATTGTGATTGTGAGCTGTCCGTTTTCAAGGCTACTGTGGAGCTGGAATGGAGGAAAGTTAACCACAAAGGTCACTGTTCTTACTGAGATCCAGATGTTTTTCTTGAAAAATATTACTCATATTGAATACAGGTCTTTGGTTAATTTCTAGAATTTTGAAAATATTGATTCTGACAATTATTGAGAGTTTTCTCATTGCTTTTATGGAGACAGGAAGTTTTGGAGGTTCTGTACCATTTTTGCTGATGTCATCTTATCTCTTTCACTGAATCTTGATGCATCTTTTATGAAACGGGAGGTCCTAGAAGCACGGCAATAAAAATTAGGTGCTGATGCTCTTATTCATGTGTAGGAAGGATATTGAGAGGTTCCACATATGTTAAGGAGTTACATATTCAATCCTTTCTAAAGTTTTCAAGTTCCGTTGGTGGAAACATCACGGCAGAGGGAAGGAACAAGTGAGCAGGTAAACTACTGAAATTTAGCAAGATCATCTTCACATTGTTTATCTAACACATCTTCTTATGTAAACCATTCCCGTGCAGTTAGATTCTTTTCTCTCTGACTTCCTCATTAGCTTCTTTGTGGCTAATCCTTCCATGGCAGAGGCTGAATCATTACCTTGAGAGAATCTGGTTTAGGGAAGGGCCTGTCTGAAAGGCTTTTTTTCCATATGCAAAAAGGAAATCTTCTTCAAGGGAAAGGTGAGTTTAACTGTTTGTATCCATGATGATGACATGTTGTTATTCTCTAATCCTTCTGTAAAACTGTTTCTATAATGAATAAAAATAAATAGAATATATTTCATTTCGTTCCTTTATTATTTCTTTAGTGGTTTCACATACAAGCACAAGTCTCCCACTGTGACCAAGTAGGAAGAGTCATTTTAGCACATATTCAGTTGATAAATTCTGTGATGGAGCTAATTAATTTAATTCTTTAAGCAAGGACATAATAAGCACTCACTATGGACTAGGCATGTGATTAAATTTTGCAGCTATTCCCCCAGAATTCTAGAACTCTCTCATTCCTTCTATATCCTGGTTATGAACCATAAATTAAGGAATTATTAATAGCTTTATTTTTATTGGCACTTCATTCATCTATAAGCCCAGAACAAAGTGATCATTGTTCTGTTCTCTCTCTCTATCTGACTTTCTTTTTTGATTTCTCTCTCACTCACAGTGAAGGGGGAAAACTGTCTATAGAAACAAGCAATGTTCAGTGAAGTTCTTTGTCTTTTTCTTGTCTTCATTTCTATTTTTTTTTTTTTTTTGTAGCCCTCACCAGTTCCTACTATGAGATATAGGGGACACACAACATAGCCATCAGTTATTTCTTCCTCTTCTTTACTGTCTTTACTTCTTATCAAGAAATATGTTCGGAACCTAATTTGAAATATTGAGATTGTGGACGAAATTTTTCCTTTGAAATATTTCACCTCTACCTAAAATATGTTAAGCTATCATTTTCAAAAATATTTTATCCATTTACTTCGCAGAGTTCAGAATTTCTTGGTTTAGTATTGGAGGTGTAGATTGCCAACGTTTGCCCATTGACTGCGTCATCTTGCTTGCTTTTTGCACATGGAGACGTATATTCTCCATGTGGTGTGAAGCTCCCAGTAATGTGGGGGAGGGTGGGAACACTGACAGCTGCGCGGAACTGCTGCCGGGGTGGACGGCTGGGTGCAGGTGCACAGCCTCTCTCAATTTGACAGGCTTTAAGGCTTGCATTATCTCTAGTGATATCTGATATCCTGTCCAGTGAGGTCCTTAAAAACAACAGAAGCAACACAGTTACGCATATTCACCAAGGCAAATAGCACCACAGCCTTCACTCAGATCTACTTGTATAAAGCATCTCTAATGTGATGTTTTTGTGATCTTTATGATCATAATGCTACAGTAGCTTAGAAATTAAATCGTGCACCTGACATTATAGTAATTTGTTAGTGGCATGGTTTTCTTTTTGCCTATACTCTGTATGTTACATAGGGATTAAAGATTAAAGCTCTTAAGTTTTCAGATCATTTTTTTTTTTTTTTGCCAGAGGAGTACAAAGGATAGCTAGTAACTGCTGCATGAATATTCCTTTCCCCTTGTGTGTATGAGTATGTGATTTTTTTTTTTTTTGAGACAGAGTTTTACTCTATCACTCTGCGTTTGAGTGCTATGGCATCAGAGCTCATGACAACCTCAAACTCTTGGGCACAATTAATCCTCTTATCTCAGCCTTCTGAGTAGCTGGAACTATAGGCAGCTGCCACAATACCCAGCTATTTTTTTTTATTATTATTTTTTAGTAAAGACAGGGTCTCGCTTTTGCTCAGGGTGGTCTTGAACTGGTGATCCACCTGCCTCAGCCTCCTGGAGTGTTAGGATTCCTTCTGGTGACATCTTGATGCTGTAGAATGCAGGGTACCTCTGATGTTGAGATTCTGTCCTCAGTGCCCATTGATTTGAGACTAATCTCGTTCTGCCACTAACTAGACCATGAACAAGTCACTTGACTTTTCTGAATCCCCACTTCCTTGGCTTGAATTGAATTATATTCTCTTCTTTGGAAGTTATCACAAGATGATATAGAGAAAGAAATGGTAAAATTGCATGTTAAGGGACTTTGGAAATGACTGGTAAAGATGGCAAGAACTAAAACTTAACTCTCCTCTCTGCCACATTCTAACCTAGAAAGCAGCATTCCCAGTTAAGTGGGGACTCAGAGTATCAACTTTCTGGCAAAGATGTAGCCAATAGAACAACTTAGGCTTCTGAGAAACATAGATTGAAGAATGTGGTTTAGACTTGAGGCCAAAACTGGATCCCTCTCTCCTAGACTAAATCAAACCTCTATATCTGCAAAGTCAGTTGACTGTGCTGTGTAGCCTTCCTGTCCATCTACAGCAAATTCAAGGGCAATTTCTGGGAGGCAGGAGGAACTGGAACTTAGACTAGCAAGACTCTCCACTGAGTGGAGCAGGCCCTTGCAAGGTGGGTCAGTGCTCAGAGGTAGGAAGTGCAAAGGGTAGTAGAGAGGTCTTGCTGCAAGGGTATAGGAACATTAAAAAGTACCAGAGGTCATGACACAAGTAAGCAGCACCCTGTTATCCTATCAAGTAGTGAGACTGTCACCAGATTATCACCTGCCCCTCCTGTGGGGAGGAACAAGTAAAGATACCAGGAGACTGGGGGTGCTGCCTCCCTCACTCTCCAGGAGAAAGAGATCAGGAGTGTCCCCCTCTGGGTCTTGATTTATGAGAGACAGGAAGAGTTGCCTTCCCAGCCAACCATGACAATGAGGGATACAAATGGATTAGGGTTCACTTTAGTTCGTCTCAGTGAAAAGTCTAAGGAAGGTGGTGATATAGAGTCCATCAGAGATCACGTAAATAGTCCACTTATTAGATAGGAAGAAAGGACCAAAGACAGGTTGATGAATGGCTCCACTAGTTGATGTCACCTGACTAATTCTCAGAAAAAGGAGTAGATCCAAAGGATAGGATCCTTCCCAGCAGGGGTAGCACTTTGGTGGGGAGCCTGGGATTACCAGGGAGCAATGTAAGAATGCTGGGTCCCCTGGGAGCAGGGGAGCATGGGCTCAAACCAGAGAGGGGACAGCAGTGCGGATGTAGAGGAGATGAGCATAATTTTGTAAATATTAAATTATATTGTCAAATTCTGTAAATATTAAATTATACCTATGATTTGATAAGATAAAATCAAGTCATGAGCATGATTTAAATTGAGTAGAGAAGAAATACATGTTCCTTTCTCACTGTGCTTTGAAGGCTCATTTTCTTGTGCGTAGTATTTACCCTTCGGTTATTGTGATAGAAACAGTACTTGAGGGTCCATCTGGGACCTGCCACGCTCGGTCCATGTGGTAACAGTGGAGCTGACCTACGTCCAAGGGTAGTAGGTGGGCGCCCTTTTATTAGTCCTTCTGGAAATGAAAATTCCCTTTTCTGGAGAGTTTATGGCTGAGACGGAATGATGTAAACTGAGGACCGTGGTTGGCCATGTGGTCACCGTGAGGAATGAGTTGGCCAGAGAGCAGAGCCAGCTCAGAGTCGAGTGATGCTAAAACTGTGGTTCTCAACCTTCCTAATGCCGCGGCCCTTTAATACAGTTCCTGTGAGTCATGACCCACAGGTTGAGAACCGCTATCATAAAAGATGAAAAGAAAAATATTTTTTGTGATATTATTGAGTGTTTTAATTAGCACACCCAAGATCAGCATCCCACCACAATTTTCAATTTCATGGGCCCATACATTCTATGCTTCCCTTCGTTTTTCTTTAAAGCAGTTTGAGTAAGATTTCAATAACTTAAAGTCAAAAGAATCCTGACTAATACACTTTCTCTTTTAAACCCCTCAAATATGTTACCTATAACGTTTCTTTTTTCTCTTCTTTCCTTCTTTCTCCTCTGTATTCAGCTAAATATGTTTGAACCTGAATAATAAAGCAGAAAGCCATATCCATTTATTAAAAGTCAGGAGATTACTCTATTTTCTAAAATATTTTTGCCCAGGAGTCTCTATAAGCTCAGAGTTTGGTAATATCATTGCAGGAAGTGTTTTGTTTTGTTTCCAACTCTTACTGCTGTATAACTGAACGCCCTCAAACACTGGGGCTTATAGCAACAATCATTTTATCATATGATGCTGTCTCAGAAATTTGGCCAGAGAATTAGCTGGTCAAATACCTTTAGTTTTTTCCTCCACGTGGCATCACCTGGGGTCACTGACAGACGTTCAGTTGGTTGCTGTCCTGGTCTGAACAGCCCAAGATGGCTTGTGTATGGCATCTTGGTGGCAGTGGCTAAAAGGCTGGATTCAACTGGGGCCCTTTCCAATTTCATTTCAGGGCCTCTTCACATATTCTTTCTTGCTGGCTCAGGACTTCGTGAGTGATTATTTCAAAACTTGGGCGTCTTGAATGTAAGCAGCAAGGCTTCTTGTAACCTAATACAGAAGTCCCGTGATGCCATTTTTCACCTCATTCTATCAGTTAGCAAGTTACTAAAAGCAACCTAGATTCCAGGAGTAAAGGAAATAGATAATTCAACACTACTTTTCAATGACATGAATAGCAAGCAAGATTTGTGTCTGTCTTTAATCTATTACAAGTGGATATGGTGCAGCTTAAAGAGCTTGAGCTTTGGGGTTAGACTGGGAGTGAAGAACTTGTGGCTTTTCAGGTTCTTAAGTGTGACCTTTTGACTAAATCCAAATTTTATAACAGGCATCCTTATTTATTTATTTATCCCACTCTGTTGCCCTCAGTAGAGAGCTGTGGCATCACAGCTCACGGCAACCTCCAACTCTTGGGCTTAAGCAATTCTCTTGCCTCAGCCTCCTGAGTAGCTGGGACTACAGGTGCTGGCCAGAACACCTGGCTATTTTTTTGTTGCAGTTTGGCTGGGGTCAGGTTCAAACCCGCTACCCTCAGTATATGGGGCCGGTGCCCTACCCACTGAGCCACCCTCTTTTATTTTTATTAATACACTTTTGTTTGTCATTTTACTTTCTATATAAATTTATTTAAAATCCTAAATCATAAAATAAGTTTTGACAAAATACTCCTCCCAAATTGACCAGCACAATTAGAACATTAGTAAGCCACAGGATTAAATTAATGGCTGCTATGCTTATGATTTAGTCCTAACTTTCCCCACCTGACCAAGGCTAGTACTCCAGTACAAGGCTATTTGGCAAGAGTATATGAGGTTGAGCACACCAGTCTGTTATCAGCTTTGGACAGTGGCACACTGTGTTTCTGTTTGAAGTGGAATTTGTGAATAGTTCCATAGTTCAACAGTATTTTTTAACTCTGTTGGCTTCATAGCCCATCATGTCAAAAAAGACAAAGAGAACACTGAAGGAAGAAAATAGATTTTTTAATGAGCATTGTGAGTTGCAATATTATCTTGTTTCTGCTAAAGATAAGATGAGTTGCTTGCTTCATTATTAGGCAATATCAACATTAAAGAAATTCCATGCTTGTCAGAATTGTAACACTTAGAAGAACCAAAAGTATTTTAAATTAGAAGGAGAGGTATGAAAGGTTGTATTATAGAGATCAAAAGATGAAAAGAACGTGCAAAGATATTCTTTCAAGAAACAATAATACATGGAAATAATGCCACACAAAAAAATTATACAGTAGCTTATCTACTCAGGAAAAAGGCAAAGCCATTCAGTGATGTAGAAATTGACAAAGTTGTAAGATGCTTAGACCCTTATAACATTCCAGAGCACAAACCGTTGCCTCCTTCAAGGAGAACCATAACTGCCTGGCAGCAAGAATTAGCCTTCTGCTTAACAGAACAACTTCATGCAATACTTCAAACGAAAAGAAATTTGGATGAATAACTTTAGATGAATGACTTTGGATGAATCAACTGATACTACTAACTTAGCACAAATTCTATACTTCATACAGGTCATAACAGATTTTCTTTGCTAACAGTTACTCCTTTTGAGCACTCTGTGAACAGACCATGGGGAATAGATATCTTCAACAACTTTCAATACAAATGTCATGAAGTTGGACTGAATTTGGTAAATTTAGTGAATGTATGTAAGGATGATGCACCTTCCAAGACAGGAAAATATAAAAGGTTTATTGCACAGATTTTAAAAAGTACTAACAAATCCAGATCCTCTCTTTTTTTATTGTATCTTCCATCAGCAAAATATCTGTACTAATAATACTATTTTAAGTGACACTTTGCAACAAATTATAAGTATCATTAACTATATGTGAGCAACGCAGCACATCACCAATTTCATAACATGCTGAAGTTGAAGGATGAGGTATTTGGTATAGATTTGCCATATTATTCTAAAATATATTGGCTATTAGAGGACACAGGTGTTAGCCAAAATTTTATCTCAACAAAGATAGAACAGAGCGTTAAATTTTATGAAGAACAGAATCAATGACGTAGATTATTGAAAAAGGATTTCTATAATAATGCAATATTTTTGTGTGATATCATGTCAAATCAAAATGACTCAAATATTTCTTTGTAAGGTAAAACTAAGTCTCTATATTACATGTGGGGAAAAAAAATCTAAGCATCTTGAAAAATGCTATCTTTTTTTCAGAACATTGCTTCTTTAAATGACAATTTCTGATGTACATTTTCTAACGTTAGCAAAGGTCATTGATGAGCAGGATTTATTTGATTCATTTGAAGACTAGGCTGCTATAGACCTATTGGAGAATACAAGGCAAGTTTCCCTGACTTTAGGAACCAGACATCACATTGCAAATTAGCATTAGTATTTCTAGTTGATATCACCAACGCCCCTAAAGAACTACAGATGGAGTTGATTGAGCTCTCAGTAAATGACATTTTAAGGTCATTGTTTGATGCTAAAAAAGATCCAATTGAAATATGGAAAAATGTAGTAGAATACCCACACCTTTGGCCACATGCCCCTAAAATGCTATCTTGCTTTTCATTCACTTATTGCTGTAAACCTAACCCAAATTAAGACACCTGTAAGGTCACAGATAATTGATACCCATCTAGAGGATCAACTGAAACTGTGTACCACCATGCCACAACCAAACACAGTGGACCCTCCATAGTTGGCCACCTTCCTACATTGACCACCTTCTCAAGTTGACCTAATTTTCATAGACCAGGCTTGCAACATATGTTCGTATCAGTATAGTAGGCCCAGTTCCTTATGCTGACCCCCTCCACATGTTGACTAGTTTGTTACAGTCCCTTGAGTGGTTAACATATTGAGGTTCTACTGTATTCAAATACTTTCCAACAAAAAGCAGAAACAACAAAGTCATTAAAAGGCTGTTTTTTTTTTTTTATTGTTTGGGATTCATTGAGAGTACAAAGAATTATGTTACACTGATTGCATTTGTTAGATAAAGTCCCTCTTATAATTGTGTCTGGCACCCAACATGTGTGCTATAAACCAGGATCTCCCATCTCCCCACTCCTTCATTCCCCTATCCCACCCTATTGTATTAGCTCATCTACTGACTTCATATTATAGGAGAGTACATTGGCTGCTTGCTTCTCCATTCTTGTGATGCTTTACCAAAAACAGTGTGTTCCACTTCCATCCAGGTTAATACAAAATATATAAAGTCTCCATCTTTTTTGTGGGGGGAGAGGTTTGGCCAGGGCTGGCTTTAAACCCGCCACCTTAGGCATATGGGGCTGGCGCCTTACTCCTTTGAGCCACAGTTTAATGGCTGAATAGAGACATTCACATTTGGAACTGAATACAAAACCATGAGATGAAACTAACATCTTACAGCCACCTGATACCTGATAAACCAAGCAAGAATGTACAGTGGGGAAAAGAATCCCTATTCAATAAATGGTGTTGGGACAACTGGATAACCACATGTAAAAAAACTGAACCTGGACCCACACCTGTCACCACTTACAAAACTTGACTCAAGATGGATAAAAAATTTAAATTTAAGGAATGAAACAATAAAAATCCTTGAGGACAGTGTGGAGAAATCACTTGAAAATACAGGCCTGGGGAAAGATTTTTATGAAGAAGACTTCCGTGGCAATTGCAACAACAAAAAATAAACACATGAGACTTAATTAAAAGGTTATTTTTTAAATTAACAAATAGCTTTAATTTTTCAAATCATTAAGTACATAGTAGTTAGATGTTTTTTACAAAATAGTATAAATTTTTAAGTATATCTAATTGAAGTTTCTTGACTGTGGCCTTATTTGATTCCAGCTAAACTACTGTGGCCTTCCAACATGAAAAGATTCCCTACCCCTGGATCAGACAAACCTATCTAGGAAGGACTTTGTTACTCCTTTGTTGGGATTACTTAGCCTCAGTTTAGGAAATGGGGGATAATAAAAGCTTTCTCTTAGAGTTTTGAGAATCACGTGGAATAATCTGCGGGATGCACCTTAGGCATATTATATAAGTTCCCTTTCTGCCAAGAGTAGAGTCCCTCTCAATTGTAATGGATTATTAAATGTGCTGAGATTTTGTCTCCATTTGTTAACTGTCAGTGTGTGGAGGTATTTTGGGTGATCAGAAGGAAATTCATGAACTAGCTGCCTCTTCCTGGTTCCAGAGATAACACTTTTGCTATGAATAATTTTCAGATTGTTGCGAATACTATCAATCTGCCTGGGGTCAGAATCATTTATTTGTAGAGGAATACTGTCACCAAAAAGTAAGATAGCCAACATCTTTCTGTAAGACTGCAGTTCTCTTTCAGAGCAGGGTTTCTCAGTTCACTATTGCCCTTGCCACGGACTAAACACAGATAAATCCAGGTGAGAGTTCCCCGATCCATGTGTGTGGAGATCTCATCGATGACTTCTGGGATCTCTAGTCAGCCTCAGAATTCCCTTGGAACTGACTTCTGTGCAAAGAGGTTGTTCTACATTTGTGAAGTCTCTTCCTCTTGAGCCACAAGCACTCCTCCCTGTGTCATTCTAATCATAATCAATTGGCAGTACATGCTGGCTGTTTGGAATGAAAATAAATTGTATGGTCCTAACATAATGGGAAAAAACAAGAGACATGCATAATACTCCTACTTAGAATTACTAGACTCTGGAAACCATCATTGTTATATACACAACCAAGTCTGACAGTTTGCACTTGGCAATTGAATTCCTACATGTTACAGCTGAAAATGATATGCAAGGGGTGCTGTTAATAAATTATCAGTCTTCTATAGTATAAAGCTTGATATTCTGTTCAGTGTTTTGGATAAACTTGGTAAAGATTGTCCTGAATAGTGTTACATGGGTCTTGTCTTCATTTTTTCAGTTGTTTGAGAAAATTAGTATCTTTTACATGTTTCTGAAAGTTTTGTAAAATTGTCATCCTTTTATTTTCTTTAATTGTCTCTTAAGACATTTATGTTTTTTACTTCTTTAAGTTATCTCATGTTGCAATATTGAGGCAATCTGGAATGTGGGTTGCAAATTCTGCCTTGAGCAGCTGGCCAGCTGGGAGCCCTGCTCAGATACCAGGCTCTGCTGTGGGAAAATACAATCCCTCTCACCAGTGACGACCCCTATAGATTTGATACGTTCAAAGAGAAAACATGTATATTTTAATGGTAGCTATTGAGATCCCATCTGGTATTCTATTAAACAAGATGTTTCAACTCAAATATTCACATGAAACAAGAGAAGACAATAAATTATGCATTTAAAAATTTATGGTAATACCAATTTGATCCACAATAGATCAATCACGGTATTACAAATCTCATTTATCTTACTTCAAGTTTTACAATTAAGTTAGGTGAAATTAAGAAGATTTAAGAAGGCATATATTAGGCAGAACATGAAACTAATTTACCCACTGATATGTTAATACATTATTTTTGTGATAATTCAGACATTAAACTATTATAAATTTCTAGAAAGGAAAAAAATTAGAATTTTTTTTATCTCATTAAGCATTCATTAACAAGCCATTTAGAGTGTGTTTACTCCAGTGGTGTATGGATATGGTAAGGCCTCTGCTTAATCTCTTAACAGAAATATTCATTGGGAAATATACAAATATTTGTATATGCCATGAATTCCTCCAAAACATACATATTGCTCCCCACATGTGCTAAATAAGTCTCATGGAACACAAACAATAAAACTATTTCCCTTCCTAATTACTTTAAAGTAACACGATCATTGAATATAGTATAATGAATCCTGTTAACTAAAATAGCTCCCTCTAATTCGACTTTGTCAGCTTTCCATGTATTTTCTTTGTGTGAGTACATTTTATCACAGAGACATAATAAATACTTATACACTAATGGAAAAACAGTCATACTCAACCAAATAAAGCAAGGAAAGGAAAGAATTAACAGAGAAATTCCATGGTGTTTTGTGGATAAGACAGCATATACAATATCATACCTCACATTATCATAACTCACATAGCCGTCTTACTTTTTTAATGAGTGACAATAGTAAATCTGGAAAACATCTGTTTTGAAAAAGAACACTAACTGCTTTCAACTTAAAAATTCTTGCTTGGCTATTACTGAGTAGCAGCCATGCATATCACATTGTGGTATGAGTTGTCTTGGTTGCAAGAAATGAATATTCTCATGTTTGATTTGAAAATTTTCTAGAACAGGATCCCAGCATAAGTCAAATCATTGTGAAGTCACAGTTGGAATAAAGAACATGATTTACTATTAGCAAATCTTCAACAGTGCTACTTAATTCCCACAATTCATTTTGACCTGACGAAGGAAGTTTAGTAAATTATTGCATGATATTGTGCCATTCAAAAAGAAAATCTGCAATGTGAGGAAAAAACAAACAAACAAAATAACTACTTATTCGTACAGCTGACCTTTTAAATTGGCAATTATGTTTTGGCTACAAAATTAAAATATATTTCTTAAATCCCCTTATCACCATATGGGCAGCTATGGTCAGAATTCATTTATCAACATTTCCACCTTTGTTTCTGTCAGGGATAAGTGTATTTTCCCTTTCCTCTCATTAGCAATTGATAAGTGTTTAAAAGACAAACAAATGACCCTTTAGAGGAAGGAACAAGAAACAATTCCAGTATCAATTTTTGTCTAACTTCAATCTCCCTTATTTGTCCAAGTAGGTCTGAAAGTTAAAAATAGTTGTTCATTCATATTTGTTTCTCTTTAAAGTGGAAGGTCAGATCATAATAGATAAACTGCTCTTGCGGTTGCAGGAGGTGGTCTCATCGTATTAACACTATGTTTTTAATTTCTAAGCTGTTACAAAAGCAGAGAGTTTGGAAAAATGTTAATAATTTCTTTCCCAGCTTGGAAGATAAATTTGGTCATGGAAAAGAATTTGTTTCTGGACTCATCTCAGATATTTGTCATCATTTTAGATTTTTTTATTTTTTCATTTGAGTAGTGATGCATTATGATTCCAAAGTGTGAAAATTTTCATTCAAGAGTGACTTTATCCAAGACATTATCTAATAGAACAGCTGGTACCCTTGTTCAGCTTGACCCTGAACCATAAACAAGTTTGCAGTCCCTGCAGACTTTTAACTTGTCTTTGTGATAAAGAGAGCAGGATCTGAATGATTTATTTTGACCATTTAGCTCATCTATTGTTATGTTTGATGAAATAATAATTCACCTAAGCTGAAGATAGCATTTTTCCATATACCAGCTGGGTTTTAAATTACGTATTTGGTTTAACCTCATTTTTTAACTATCCAAAATGCTTTCAAATTGTGTGGCGCACAATTTTATTTACATCTCTGTTTTTAGATAGTTCTGTTTAGCTCAAAGCATGAACAGATTTGAATTTTTAATCTCATTAGTTCCTGAAGACAAATCTAGCAGTGTACAAAAGGGACTGAGCCAAATTTGATGGTAGTTTGTGAATATTTTTCACTCTGAACAGAATCATATAATGTTTATAGTTGTATTTTGCATGCAGGTACATTGTGGGAGAGTAACTCACCAGTGAAAATCATGCAGGTTCTTTGCTTCAAGTCTTTTAGTCACATAGTAAGATATTAACAATGCCGTATTTGTTTTCTTTTTAATATTTCTCGTATTTCTTACTCTCATACTGTAGGAATGCATCCTAATCCAAGGACACATTCTCATACATTCATTAATCCTTGTGCTCCAGAATGATTCACATGAAAACTCAAAATCAGATGGTTTCATGTGTTCCAACTTAGCTTTTGCTAAAACAGGCGTCATCCTTGAACTTGTCATCTGCGGAAGTATTGAATTCCCTATTTCACTCAATTACATGATCTTAAGAATGTGGCCATTTGCCATTTCTGTCTCAACTTTGAACATGTGTTTTCACATCCAACTGTTCAATTTTAGGGATCCCTCAATAATAAATGGCTGGCAGGAAGAAAGAGTAACTCATTTAATGAGCTACCTTATTAATACATAAAAACGCTGTTTACATTTGAAAATAAAGTATTAATGCAATTGTTTTGGCAATAACAAATTTTAACTCTTTAAAGCATGCTACTATAGTATCTGAGATACAAATTAATTGTTTAAAGACTAAACTCTTTTAGCTGTAATAAATTTTTGTTTATTTATTAAAGTTGTAATTCAGGTGATATTTTTATAGAAAATCAGTCAGCATATTCTTCTAATTTAAAACAGGATCCCAATGTGGAATATTGTTATTGTACAAATTTATTTTCATGTTTGTATATTGTGGTGCTATAAGGTTTCTGAAAATGAAATAGACAGATGTTAGTTTCAGATATTTTTTAATTAATTGATGAAATGAAATTAAACACATTTTTGTCTCCTGTGTTAGACTAAAAAGTCATTGGTTTGGCAGATAGTAGGGGCCCATTAAATGTTGCTGAACTATTGTGACTATTTTATCAGAATTAAACCATACAACCTTTGACTAGACAATAAAATATAAGATTATACCTACATTTTAATCATAACTCGTATGCTTTTCAGATCATTTTCACATAGTCCTATCATCTGATACTTTTGCTGTAAGCAAAGTATTGGTGTAATAATTCTTTTTTTTTTTTTTGAGACAGAGTTTCACTATGTCACCCTTGGTAGAGTGCCTTGGCATCCCAGCTCACAGCAACCTCAAACTCTTGGGCTCAAGTGATTGTCTTGCCTCAGCTTTCCAAGTAGCTGGGACTACAGGTGCCCACCACAATGCCTGGCTATTTTTTGTTGCAATTGTCATTGTTGTTTAGCTGGCCCAAGACGGGTTCGAACTTCACCAACTTTGGTGTATGTGGCTGGTGCTGTGACTGCTGTGCTATGGGCACCAAGCCTGTTGTAATAATTCTTATTAGTACCTTTTCCTTGCTTAAGTCACACTCTTGGTTAGTTAATTACATAGCAGGAACTGGAAACTAGGTTTTTTTTGTTTTTTTTTTTTAACTTGTAGGCCTTTTAACGTATGCTTTTCATTCTTTTATGAAAAATGTTATATAGGATGGGTCAGATTGCCTCTTTGTAGAAAAAGACTTCTGATTTCAGCTTAAAGATGAAGAGAGCTTTCCCCTTTCCCTGTATTCTTGTGCTATAGTTGGCTTTTAGCTATATTTGGGTTTTAGCCTTCATATGAAAGCTATAAATTAGCTTCATATTAGGGCTGAGTACATTGGATACTTTTTCTTCCATTCTTGAGGGTGGGGGGAGGTTGGGTGGAGGGAGGGCAATTAGTGGGAACAGGCGGTGCATCTTAGCAGTGTACTGGTGAAACTTATTAAAGGTAGAGTATCAATGTCTTTATATAGTGATCAA
>CAUYON010053091.1:0-12489 GCA_963573935.1 Arctocebus calabarensis
TCCCAGCACCATTTATTGAATAGGGAGTCTTTCCCCCAAGGTATGTTCTTGATTGGTTTATCAAAGATTAGGTGGTTGTAAGATGTTAGTTTCATTTCCTGGTTTTCTATTTGATTCCAGAAGTCTATGTCTCTATTTTTGTGCCAGTACCATGCTGTCTTGACCATTATGGCTTTGTAGTACAGCCTAAAATCTTGTATGGTGATGCCCCCAGCTTTGTTTTTATTACTAAGAACTGCCTTAGCTATAGGATCTTTTTTCTGGTTCCATATAAAACAAAGAATCATTTTTTCCAAATCTTGAAAGTATGATGTTGGTATCTTAATTGGGATGGCATTAAATAGGTAGATTGCTTTGGGAAGTATAGACATTTTAACAATGTTGATTCTTCCCAGCCATGAGCATGGTATGTTCTTCCATTTGTTAATATCTTTTGCTGTTTCTTTTCTTAGAATTTCATAATTTTCTTTATAGAGGTCCTTCAGCTCCTTTGTTAGGTATATACCTAGGTATTTCATTTTCTTTCTTTCTTTTTTTTTTTTTTTTTTTTTGAGACAAAGCCTCAAGCTTTTGCCCTAGGTAGAGTGCTGGATTGTCACAGCTCACAGCAACCTCAAACTCTTGGGCTTAAGCCATTCTCTTGCCTCAGCCTCCCAAGTAGCTGGGACTACAGGTGTTTACCACAATGCCCAGCTATCTTTTTTTTTTTTTTTTTTGGTTGTAGTTGCCATGGGTGTTTGGCAGTCCTAGGCTGGGTTGGAAGCCGCCAGCTCCAGAGTATGTGGCTGGCGCCCTAGCTGCTGATCTACAGGCGCCCAACCAGCACCTTTAATCTTATCACGACTTCTGAAGCAAACTCAGCTTTGTCCCCATAACATGGTGGGAATATCAGATCAGAGAAGAAAAGTGACAGCAATCAGGTACCGAAGACAGGATTTGAACTCAGGCAGGTGGAATCCAGACGAAGACAGACACTGACTCCAAGGTCAATGGAGAAAGGAGAAAGTCAGTTCATGAATAAAGGACACCCTCCAGGGGTCTCAGTCTCCCGTGTGCAAAGTCATGGGGGGCCTGCCGCACAGTGGCCTGGTCCTCATGAGGGCACAGGCCTGGGCAGGTTGGACTAAAGTCTCTCCCAGCAGGCCGCTATCCGGTACACAGGGCTGGCCAGGTCATCGCCTTCTCTTCCAGCTCCATCGTCAGGGAGGGAGCTCAGCGGGGAGCCTCACACACCTGTGGGGTGGGAAGGTTTTGTGTGTGATGCAGCCGTGCTGGGGGCCAGGGACTTGGAGGAGGCAGCCTGGCCCTGGCACCAGAGTCAGCTGTAATGTGCTGGAGGAACTGCGACCCTGGGAGCCATGGTCCTCTCTGACCTTCAGTTCCCTCTGTACAGTAGGGATTGAACAGCACCTCCTTGGCAGGTCAAGAGGGCTCACAGAGATGACCACAAGGCCCTGGCACGGTGGGGGACCCAGCGTGTACAGGGGTGTGTGGACAGTGCAGCCAGCATGGTCCCTGCTGGGCTGATCCCATCCCCTTATGGGAGACAGGGGAGGTGTGAGCATTTCCTGTCCGGCCTCAGGAAATTCCAGACCTGGGCCCAGCTGCCCTGCAGGCCTGGTGTCACCTCCCAGCCCCGTCCTGCTCCTGCCATTCCCCTCCTTCACCTCCTTCTAGGCCTTTGCTCACGTCTCTGCCTGCTGGGATTCCTGGGTGTTAGGTCAGCCTTCTAGAATCTTCCTCTGCCACCCAAACTTTCTAGAAGCCTCCGTGCCACCTCTTTCTTCCTCGTTTTCCTTCTAGCTCTTTATTCCATCCCTGCTGGCCGGCAGGCCACCAACAAGCCTGAGGGAAGACGAATGGAGGGCGCGGGGTCCAGGTGACAAGGCTGCTACATCCAGCAGTCAGGGCAGCTGTAAGGAAGTGGGGGGACCCAGAAGAAGACAGGGAAGTAATCAGGGAGAGCTGCCTGCAGGAGATGGTATTTAAATCTGGACCTGGAGAGCAAGGAGTTTCAGACAATAATCAATTATCAACAAGCATTTATTGCGCATTTACTGTGTGCCAGAGCCTGCGGTAGGCCTGGGATTTGGGCAGGAGGTGAGATAGGTTTGTGTCCTGGGTTTTGAGTGTAGAGACAGAGGAGGAGGTAAAAATGTGAACAGCATCTCGTGAACTGGGCCCAGGGTGACTGGAGAGAAGAGCGCCGTGAGAAGTGTGTGTAGGGAGGTGGTCAGTAAGGGCCTCCTGCGCTGAGGACAGGGCTGAGCAGGACCGGGCTGCTGGAGCAAGGGAGAGGGAGGAACGGTGTTTCATAAGGAGGAGCAGAAGGTGCAAAGGCTTGAAGTTGGGAGGGTACGGGGAGGCCCGGCTGCGGAGCAAGACCACTGGAGAGCACGAGGGAGTGAGGCCGGAGAGGACTGGGGTGGAGTGACGTGCCCGTCATAAGCAGTAGAGCTGGGATTGAACCCGCGGTACACAAACGGGAGCTCCTAAACAGAGAAGTCACTGCAGCTTTTACTTTTACTTTTATTTATTTATTTATTTTTTGTGTGTGGAAAACCCTTTTTTTTTTTTTTCTTACTTTTTTTTTTTTCAGAGACAGAGCCTCAAGCTGTCAATCTGGACAGAGTGCTGTTACAACACAGCTCACAGCAACCTCCAATTCCTGGGCTCAAGCGAGTCTCCTGCCTCTGTCTCCCAAGTAGCTGGGACTACAGGCGCCCGCCACAACGTCCAGCTATTTTTTGGTTGCAGCCGTCATTGTTGTTTGGCGGGCCCGGGCTGGATTCGAACCCGCCAGCTCAGATGTACATGGCTGGTACCTTAGCCACTTCAGCCACAGGCGCCGAGCCAGGTGTTTTTTTGTTTTGTTTTTTTTTTATTAAATCATAACTGTGTGCATTAATGCAATTATGGGGTGTAACGTGCTGGTTTTATATACCATTTGAAATATTTTCTTTTCTTTTTTTTTTTCTTGAGACAGAGCCTCAAGCTGTCACCCTGGATAGAGTGCTATGGCATCACAGCTCACAGCAACCTCCAACTCCTAGGCTCAAGCGAGTCTCCTGCCTCCGCCTCCCAAGTAGCTGGGACTACAGGCGCCCGTCACAACGTCCGGCCATTTTTTGGTTGCAGCTGTCATTGTTGTTTGGCTGGCCCGGGCTGGATTCGAACCCGCCAGCTCAGGTATACGTGGCTGGCTCCTTAGCCCGTTGAGCCACAGGCGCCGAGCCCCATTTGAAATATTTTCATTAAACTGGTTAACTTAGCCTTTACCTCATTTTCTTAGTTATTGTGTTAACACATTTACTGCAGCTTTTTAAAGATTTTTTTTTTTTTAAGAGACAGAGTCTCACTTTGTCACCCTTCGTAGGATGCCATTGGCTTCACAGCTCACAGCAACCTGTAGCTCCTGGGCTTAGGCCATTTTCTTGTCTCAGCCTCCTGAGTAACTAACTGGGACTACAGGCGCCCACCACAACGCCCGGCTATTTTTTTGTTGCAGTTCGGCAAGGCCGGGTTTGAACTCACCGCCCTTGGTATATAGGGCTGGTGCCCTACTCACTGAGCCACAGGCGCCACCCCTTTTTAAAGATTTTTAGAACAGCTGCCAGCCTGCCTTGTGGCTATAGGTCCCACTCAGGCAGGTGCTGGTGAAGAGGATAGCCAGCTGTTGGTGGAAGACCTGCCCTGCAGAGAGGCAGAGGCGGAAATCACCGTGGGGTGGCGGAGGCTGTGGTAGCCGTGATGTGGTTTCTCCAGGGCTCCTGTGGTTCCAGCCTGGGCACCGTGCCTGCCTCCTGTGGCTTCTTCACCCACAGAGCAGCCTCACTGGGCGCACGCTGCTTCCTGGAACTTGTACCGAGGCTGCAAGCACAGCAGACTCCTTCTCACGCAGTGAGACCCCCTTGCTGTCTCTGGAAAGATGCCCAGATACCCTTTGTCTCCTAGGAGGCTGGGGCTGGTGTTCCTGCTTTATAGAAAAGGAAACCAGGTTCAGGAGGGACCTGTCTGCTCAGTGCTTGGAGACGTGCAGCCCTTCCCATGATGCCCCTTCACCCGTCCATCTCTGCCTTCACGGTGGCATAGTCCCTGGTGTAGCCCTCGCACACCCACCTGAAGGTTTCCAGCTAGCGTGAGCAGGGATGCGCTGGGGACTCTTACTGGGCTTTGTCTAGAAGCTGGAGCCCAGCTACCCCTAACCCCTGCAGCCCTTGTTCAACGAGGCACCTGATGAGGGTTGGTGATCTACGATCTGCATCCTCACCCAAGGTTCCCCAGCAGCACTGAGCAGTCATGTGACTTGCCTCATTCACACTCTTTTGGGCTCCTTCCCCTCCCTGCGTCATTTCCCTGCCCTCCAAAGGTGATTCTTGGGATCACATGCGAATAAAAACCTTGCCTTGGGGTTTTCCTTCCATGCAAATGAAGGCATGCTCCAGCACAACTGGGTACCTGCCCTGAGCCCTGCCCTGGCTGGTCTCTGGGGACGTGAGCATGATTCACAGGCCTTCTTTGACCTCCAGAACCCCTCTCCTCGTGGGAGAGGAAGAAACAGCAACAGATGATTCTAACCCAGTGTGGTTAATGCTGTGACCAAGGGATCCCTGGGGAGAGTGGCCTCTTCTGCTTCCAGCCTGGCTCTGGCAAATGAGGAGGCGTTGAGTGGGGAGCTGGGGAGGAACAGGAGTGCAGACCTGGAGGAGGAGCAAGGCGGGGCTGACAGATGGGGGCGCTAGAGAGGTCAGACCAGGCAGGGGAGAGGGGAACTACCACTGGAAGTTGTTGAGCAAGGGCAGGATTTGGTTTTAGAAAACTTGCTGTCTCTGGAAAGATGCCCAGAGAGGCAAGGGAGCCCGGCCCAGAACAGCAGCAGCAGCAGCACAGGTGGCGCTTACAGACATGCCAAGCTCTCCATCTTTAGGTTCTCATGCCCTGTGAGTGGGGCATTTTTTTAGTAACCTCTTTATAAGTGAGGAAACTGAGGCAGGTGCAGGACTCAATCAAGGTCCCCTGGCCTTGGGACCTTGGGTGGGTCATTCTAGACCAGGCTGGGAAATGGGCTGGAATCTTGGCTTTGATGCACACGCAAGCTTTTTGGCTTTAAGCCCATCTTCTAAATTTGCCCCTCTGCTCTCTGCTCCCCAGAAGCCAGCGGGCTCCAGGCACCTCCTTCTGTCCCCAGCATAGCACTGGCCTGGGAGAGTGGTCAGAAAAAGAGCAAGCAGCCCAAGTCGCAACCAGGAATGCAGCCAACTGTGGCTCCTTTGGGGACATTCAGGAGTGGGTGGGTCATTCTGGACCAGGCTGGGAAATGGGCTGGAATGGTGGCTTTGATGCACACTAGCCTTGTGGTCTGTGGCAAGCCATGCCCCACACCCCTCTCTGTGTCCTGACTTAGCCATCCGTGGAGAGGGGCTCCTCATAGACTGGTGTGGAGTTTGAACATGCCAAAGACTGTACAATTCTCAGCACACTGCCAGATGAGAGCGCTGTTTGATTGCTCCCACGCATGGAGAAGTGAGCAGGAGTGTGGACTCTGGGCTCAAATCCTCAGTCTACCATCTTCTGGGCCATTTGTGGCCATGGCAAGTAAATTCACCTTCTTGTGCCTCAGTCTCCTCATCAGCAAAATGGAGGTAATGATGGTGTTTCCCTCAGTGGGTTATTGTGAAGGTTAAGTCAGATGACATATGGAGGTGCGTAGGAGAGAGACTGCTCTAGGGGTGCTGTTTGTTTTGGGTTTTGTTGTTGTTGTTGTTGCAGTTTTTGGCCAGGGCTGGGTTTGAACCTACCACCTCCAGCACATAGGGTCGGCACCCTAGTCCTTGAGCCATAGGCGCTGCCCTGCTTTTGTTTTTGAGATGGAGTCTCACTGTCATGCCCTGATTAGAGTGCTATGGCATTATAGCTCACAGCAGCTTCTAATTCTTGGGCTCTGCCTCAGCCCCTATAGCACAGTGGTTACCGTGCCAGCCACATGTACCAAGGCTGTCTGGTTTGAGCCCAGCCCAGGTCAGCTAAACAACAATGACAACTGCAACAAAAAACAGCTGGACATTGTCTCAGGTGCCTATAGTCCCAGCTACTTGGGAGGCTGAGTCAAGAGAATCACTTAAGCCCAAGAGTTTGAGGTTACTGTGAGCTATGATGCCTCAGCACTCTACCGAGGGTGATTTGTTAGGGTCTCATCTCAAAAAAAAAAAAAAAAATGGGCGACGCCTGTGGCTCAGTGAGTAGGGTGCTGTCCCCATATACTGAGGGTGGAGGGTTCAAACCTGACCATGGCCGAAGTGCAAAAAAAAAATAGCTGGGCGTTGTGGAGGGCACCTGTAGTCCCAACTACTCAGGAGGCTGAGGCAAGAGAATCGCCTAAGCCCAGGAGTTGGAGGTTACTGTGAGCTGTGATGCCACAGCACTCCACCGAGGGAGATAAAGTAAAACTCTGTCTCTACAAAAAAAAAAAAAAAAATTATTGGGGTCCTCTTGCCTTAGTTTGTCTATTTTATTTTCGTAGAGATGGGGTCTTGCCATTGTTCAGGCTGGTCTTGAACTGAGCTCAAGTGACCCACCCGCCTCGGCCTACCAGAGTGCTGGGATTATAGGTGTGAACCACCATGCCTGGCCCTAGGGGTGCTGTTATTAATGGGCACCCCTTGCATGCTTATGACCCTGAATGGAGGAGGGACCTTTGAGACCTGCTTATTCACACCTCCTTTTCACAGATGTGGAAATGGAGGTTCAGCAGGCTTGGAGGTTGTCCAGAGTCTCACAGCTGGTAAGGGTGGTGTCAGGTCTGGAACCCTAGCAAAGCTGACTCAGAAGTCCCAGGACCCAGCTGACAGGGTGGCTGTGACTCAAGTTTGCAGGAAGGTGAGGTAAGTGGTTGCTGTGAGGAAGCCGCAACCTCTATTTTCTCAGAAATGGAAGTGCTTGGGGAGGTTGGGGTTGGCAGAGCCCATTTCATATAGCCCACTTGCAAGACCTCATAGTGGCAAGCAGATTTCAACCTGGGCCTTGGTCATCTTGGTTTCAGCACAACTGCAGCCTGGGCTCAATCCCGATAGGAGTCCCAGGTCGTCAGGCTCTGCCTTGATCTGCTCTGTGAGGCCAGCTAGGTGCTTCTCCAGGTTCTGGTGCCACAGGAAAGGCAAGTGGCTGAAACGATGGGTCCCCTGGCCCTCTACAGATGTGTGAGTGGGTTTACTTGTAATTTGGAGGGTTCTAGGGGGAAGCCAGAGCCAGGGACAGAGAGGGCCTGGCCACCTGGACTCAGTGTCTGGTGAGCCTGGTACCTTCTACATGAGCAGGGCAAGGCGGAGCACATGTCTCACCCCAGCCCTGCATACCCTGAGCTGCAGGGACATGGCCTTGGCGCATTTTCCCCAAGGGTGGACACTTCCCAGCCTCAGGCCCTGGACTCCACCCACCAGCAGGAACCTCAGCTCCTGAGGGGGCGGCCTGGACACTGGGTCAGAGGAAAGAGTTGCTAGCACTTATCTGGGCCTTCCTCTACGTATTGGTTCCCCAAAACCTGACTGAACACCCACTGCGTGCCAGGCCTGACCTGGGTTCTGGGGATACTGCTATCAATAAGGCAAAGTCCCTTCCCTCACAAAGGGAGGGAGACGGAAATAAAGAAATGAATGCCTAACATAGCTAGCGCCGAAGCCACGAAGGAGGAGGGCAGGGTGTGAAGCGAGGCTAGGAGGCGCCGTCTCAGTGTCAGGGGAGGCTGCTCCTGGAGGCAGACCAGCAGGATGGAGGACGGGCATCTGGGTGTCGGAGGGAACAGGAAGGGGCCTCGGAGGGAGGCTCAGTGTGCAAACGGGACAGAGGGACAGAGGGAGGGTGCACAGGACCGTCTGGGCACCGCTGTGGGTTTGATTCTAATTGCAATGCAAAGCCCCTGCAGGGTTCGGGAAGGGGGCAACGCAGTCTCATTTGTCCTCCTGGTAACCCCTGGAGGACAAGGCCCCGGGTTGCAGTGAGGGAGCTGTGGCTCAGAGAGCACCCAGCACACATCTGAAGTCCTACATCACCAGTTGACACTTGAAGCCAGCTCTGGAATCAGTTTTCTGTCCTCAGCCCAGTGGTGACGTCCTGTGGAGCGCCTCGTGCAGCTCCCAATTCCCTCTCCCCACCACACCACGTTAACCCTGTGCTTCTACGTGGGGTGCCTGCCATCCCTCTATACCACACATGCCCTCAGCCATTGCTCTGTGGCCAGATCGTGGAGGAGCCAGAGACACAGATAGGGCAGAGCTGGTCCCTTCCCTCGGCTGAGCTGCACCACAAGGTGATGGAACCTAAATTGTCTGTAGCCGTCCTTGGGGCAGGTGTTGGCAGGACAAACACCAGGAGAAGGACCCTAACTTGGCCTGTGGCAATCAAACAAAGCATCCTGGGTCCGATGTCTCCCGGATCCCAGAGCCTGTTAGCGAGCCTGCCAGAAGGGACCCGAGGGGAGCGGAGGGCGTTCCAGGCAGAGGGAAGGGCACACGAGCAGCCTGTCGCAGGGCCCCAGGCACTGGGGCTGCAGAGGGATGTCAGGGCGGTCAGATGAACTGGGAGAGGACAGCCTCGCCCGGCCCTGGGGTGCCGTTCCCCAATCTATTCAGTGGGTGATGTGACATCAGGGCTGGGAGCCCCTGGGGGTGAGGTCCCAGGTTTGTCCCTCCTGCTGTTGCCTGAGTATGTGGGTGGCTTGTTTCTAGCAGCCAGATGAAGAGAATGGAGGTGAAATTTCATTCTCATCTTTCTGCTCAATGCCTGTCAGATAAGCGCATTTACAAGCCATATTTGCTTTATGTCCTCAACCCTTATCTCCTTTGGATTAAACCGAGTAATGGAAGGAAAGAAATAAGAAAAGCGGGGAGGAAGCGGGGAGAAAGAGACTAAGGAAAGAAAAAGATTGGTCGGCGCCTGTGGCTCAGTCAGAACCCGGCCCGGCCGAACTGCAATAAAAAAATAGCCGGGCGTTGTGGCAGGCACCTGTAGTCCCGGCTACTCGGGAGGCTGAGGCAGGAGAATCTCCTAAGCCCAGGAGTTGGAGGCTGCTGTGAGCTGTGTGACGCCACAACACTCTACTGAGGGCAATGACTCTGTCTCTACAAAAAAAAAAAAGAAAGAAAGAAAGAAAGAAAAAGAGGAAAATTTGTTTTTGTCTTTTTCTGGACTAAAGTAGCACTGCCCTTTGCATTTTCTCTCCCCTTGAGTCACTGGCCTCTGCCCTCCACATCCCGGTTCTTTGTCTACTGTTGGTGTCAGCCTGATGGCCCCTGGAGAGCCCTGCCTCCGCCCCATGTCCCCAGCATCACACAGTAGGGACTCAGAAAACTTCAGCTGCATGAAGGAGCAGAGACTAGTGGGAGGCAAGGGTGGCAGGAGAACTGGAGGTCTCACCTGCAGCTGCATACGGGACCCCCTGAACATGAAGCGATTTTGTTCTTTAAACCCCACCTTTGTAATCTGAGAACTCAGTATAAATGGAGGATGCCTGAACTAGCAGTCACCTATGGACTAGATTATGGAATTTGTCTTCAAGAACCTTACCCTGCAGGTAAATTTGCAAAGACATATAGAAGAAACAGGGGATAGCAGGTGGATGAATGCAGGGGATAGCAGGTGATAAGGGACTTCATCTATCGGGGGCTGGATCCCCAACCCCGGGGCTGAGGACCAACACCAGTGTACGTCCTGTTAGTAACCAGGCCACACAGAAAGTGGGCTGCGGTTGAGAACAAAAGAAATTTTATCTGTGTTTACAGCTGTTCCCCACTGCTTGCATCACTACCCCAGCTCTACCACCTGTCAGATCAGCAGCATTAGATTCTCTTAGGAGTGCAAACCCTGCTGTAAACTGCATGTGAGAGGGACCTAGGTTGTGCATCCCGTGTGAGAATCTAATGCCTGATGATCTGAGGGGGTGATGCTAGTGCTGAGGCATGGTGCAGATACATATTATCATTAGCAGAGAGATTTGACTGCACAGAGACCATAATAAATAAATTGCTTGCAGACTCATATCAAAAGTACTTCTGCACAAGAGGAACTCTACCTAACAAATGCAAACATTATAACTTAGTTGTTTATATTCTCACGTTAACCTGAAATAAATTTTTAAAAAGCGCTCCTGCCCTGGTCCATGGAAAAATTATCTTCCATGAAACCCATCCCTGAGGCCTGCCAAAAAATGTTGGGGACCACTGCACTAAGGCATCTTTCACTGATGTGAAGAATCTCCAAGAGATAACAATGTTGGGTGAAATAAGCATGAGATGGTGTGTAAAGAGAGTCATGTTTATTTAAGTGAGCACCCAGGTACGTACATGAAAGACCGTGCGGGAATCATGTTACATTGTAACAGTGGTTGCCTCTACGGAAAGGGACTGCAGGTCTCTGAAAACAGCAGGAGGGAGATTTTTCACTACATGCTCTGATGCACTATTTGAACTTCTTCCTGTGCATACATACTTTGAAAATCCTTTATTTGGGGGCAGTGCCTGTGACTCAGTGGGTAGGGTGCCAGCTCCATATACTGAGGGTGGTGGGTTCGAATTTGGCCCTGGCCAAACTGTAAAAAAAAAATAGCTGGGTATTGTGGCAGGCACCTGTAGTCCCGGCTACTCGTGAGGCTGAGGCAAGAGAATCACCTAAGCCCAGGTGTTGGAGGTTTCTGTGAGCTGTGTGGTGCCATGGCACTCTACCAAGGGCGAGAAAGTGAGACTCTGTCTCCACAAAAAAAAGAAAATTAAAAATAATAAATAAAGAATAACAGAAAAAGAGAGATAGAAATAAAGAAGAATGAATAAATGAAAGAAAGAAAGATGAGAAAATAATAGAAAGACTTTGGAGATTCTCTCTATAAAAAACTTGGCTTGAGATAACAAAGGCTGTGGACCTCATGAAAGATAGAGTGACACCACCCTGACTCATCCAGCTCTGATCCCCTGGCTCCTGAGCCAGACTAAACAGGAGGTGTTAAAAATTGGATCTGTGGGGTATCAAAGAGGGCTCCTAGCAACTCCAGGCCTCCATAGTTTTTGATGCCCATAATCTCAGAAGCCGAGAGGGCCTCTTTCCTGATGGTTTTAACTAAAATCCTAGGGAAAGCTCTTATTGGCTGGGATTGGGTCACATGCGCATCATTGAACCAATCACTTTGGCAGGGAGATGTGGCATTCTCATTGGCCAGCCAGGGATATACTCACCCTGGGAATGATAGTGAGAAGGATGATATTCAAAGCTGCATGGCAGGCTAAAGTACAGGTGTCCACTGCCCCTTCCAGCCAGTCTCCCCTGAATTATCCCCTGCATCTCTCTTCCATGCTTCCTGTGGTCCAGAGAAACTGCACTGTGGGTCCATGCTGGTTTGCCTCCTGGTCTTTGGTCCCTTGTCCCCTTTAAGACTTGTTCTTTCCCCTCCTCTGAATACCCATTAATTAGCTACCCTTAAAATTCCAGCTCAAACACTACTTGTTTGAGAAGACTTCTCTGTGTTATAGTTTGGAGTAGTTGTGTCTTCATTCTCAACCCAAGCTGAATGCTTTGTGAAGTCTGTCCAACTTGTCTATAAATTCTCTGAAGAAACAAGTTCTGTGCCTTTGTGAGGCCACAGAGGGGCTATGGAGCGTCTCCAGCAGCAAGGTGCCATGCACATTTCTGAAGAAGGGGTGCTCAGAGGGAGGGAGATGCTGGTCCCCTAACCCTGACTGATGCAGGTGAAAATCTCAGCTCCTCAGCTGAGCCAGCTGCTGCCTGTCTTTGCACCTCATTTTGTTCATGTGTAAACTTATGATAGCAAGTATGCCTATCTGAAATAATGCATGTAAGATATTTAGTCCATATGGTAAATATTTCATGTTGGAACTTGACAATTTGAAGAAAACATTTAAAAAAATGGACTGTCTTGTCTGAAATCTTCACCACTATAGGAGAAAAGCCTGGAGATTAATGGTCAATAAGGAACCAAATGTTGCACCATAAGATCACAAACTAGATATTGAATAGACATTGTTTTTGTATGGGAGGGAAACTGATGGTCACCAAAACTTGCTTCTGAGGTGTGGTGAGAGCTTTGGAGAAAAGACATTATGTAAATCCCAGGCAGAATTATCTGTTTATTGATTGATTTAATGAAACTACAAGTACAAAAGCCGAGAACTGTCAAAATATTAAATGGGGCTGGGTGTAGTGCCTCACGCCTGTGATCCTAACACTCTGGGAGGCTGATGCGGGTGAATTGCCTGAACTCACAAGTTTGACACCAGCCTGAGCAAGAGCAAGACCCTGTCTCTATTAAAAATAGAAAAACTAGGGCGGCTCCTGTGGCTCAGCGAGCACAGGGCGCCGGCCCCATATACCGAAGGTGGCGGGTTCAAGCCCGGCCTCGGCCGAACTGCAAAACAAAAAAATAGCCGGGCGCTGTGGTGGGCGCCTGTATTCCCAGCTACTAGGGAGGCTGAGGCAAGAGAATCGCTTAAG
>CAUYON010053093.1:0-15139 GCA_963573935.1 Arctocebus calabarensis
GCACAGGTGGAGAGATGGGGATGATTCAAGTGCATAACATTTATTGTGCACTTTATTTCTACTGTTATTACATTATAACAGTTAATAAAATAATTATACAAGTCACCATAATTCAGAATCAGTGGGAGCTTGGATGATGAAAGACAGCAAGACCCAAAGTGCGTTGCTCATGTCCAGCCTACTCAGTAAGCTCATTTTGATCACTGTCACTACAGAAAACAACTCCGATTGACAAAGATAGGATGCTGGAGATGGAAGCAGGATTTTCAGCACTTTTGTGGCAATCTCATGATATTCTGCCTTGACTTTAACCCAGGAGATGCAGATTTGAAGTTGTCACAAACATACTTTGCAACATAAGCAGCTGGTCCTCTTCTAGCATGGACAAATTTGATTTATCTGGCTTATTCACAAGTGGGTCATGGATCCCTCCCTTTCCAATTGGGAAGTCTTTTGTGGTTGGGAAGTAAAGTTCAAACTCTCTTGAAAGCTGAGATAAGTGATCACTCACCAGCCGGGAGAAATGTGGCCCTGGCTCAGTCTCTTTCAAAATCTTTGCTAATGTTTGAATCATGGCAAAAATTCCAAGTTCACTTGTTACCCCCATAATTCTAGTTTGGCTTTGAATATGCAGCCACTTGAACACAGTTGTTCTCCCCTGAAGTGACAGATTGAGTTAATTGAACAGGTTGAATATGTCACACAAGTAAGTGAGTTTTGCAATCCACTATGTGTCACTGAATGTGCTACTAGCCTTGACTGTTTTGCTAAAAGAAATGTTTGGACAGTTCTCAGAACGTAAAAATGCTGGACAGTGATCTGCCTTTGGAAAGCCATCTCACTTCTGTGTAAACAGATGATGTGTGCATGCTGTGTCCGTCTCCTTACAGAGCTGTGCAAACGGACACGAGTTTAACATGGTTGATAATTTTAATCACATCTTACAAAATACTATTTAGTTGAGGTGGTATTTTTTGACTAGCCAGAATTTCTCAGTGTGTCTCACAGTGTGTAGACCCACATTGAGAAGTGACCTCCTTGACCTGAGTATTGAAACCAGAAAGTCGTCCAGTCATGGCACCACTTGGTGCATAGACTGACCCGAAATGAGCATTTCAATTTTTCTGAGGGGTAATAATTCAAAGACTTGCAGCTGTGGTGTTGGTTGGCAAAAAAAGTGCTCATGACATATCCTCATGCACATCCTCCTTACAAAAATATTGCACAAACGAAGCATTGTTGCCTTGCTGTCAACATCAGTAGAAACCTCACCCTGGATTGAGTCCATGGTGACTGATTAACCCTCACTAGCATTTGCACCTCAATGTCCTCTGCCAGTTCTTCAATTTGTCTAGTTATGGTGCCAGCCAAAAAAGAACACATCCAACCTTTGGAACAACAGCGTTTCCTAAAAGATTACAACTAATGTCTTTAGCAGTGGGCAGGATTAGTATCTTCACCAATAGTAGAGGCTTCTTAGCTGTGGCAATGAGATTAGCCACTAGAATAATGCTGTTGGTGCAGACACATCTGACAAAGTGGTGGTCTTCAGTAATTGCTTCTGTTCTTTGTGCTCACATTTTTTCTTTTGAACAACTACAAAGGTTTGTCTTTCAATGCAGGGTGCTTGGTCTCTATGTGGCAAAACAGTTTTGAAGGTTTCATGGCTTCGTTGGATAGCCGGTTGCCACATATTACACCAAGTGGGCTTGCAGAATGTGAATCACTTGTTGCAATGAACCCATGATTTAAGTAAGACTCTTGCTATTTTCTTTTAAATGCAACTTTAATTGTGTTGTCAGTCTTAGAGTCTTCTCTTGTCTCAGCATTGTGTCTTTCTCCCTTTGCAAAGAAGCTTTCCAGTGACGTTTGTTTTTTACTCTTTTTTGCTAGAATTAGCCTGTGGGTTTACCAAAACTGACTGAGATAAGCACACAGTGCGAGAAAAAAGCACAAATGGAATTGGCAACTAAAATATCAGGTGGGCCCCGTGTGGACTAAAGGAAATATCAGATTCTGACTTAAAGCCTTCCACCAGAAGCAGCTGTACAATGGAAGTACTTCAACTCAATTGTCTCCATAAATCCTGCCACCAGATACAGCTTAATTGTCACTTGCCACTCACTGATAGCATTTTGATGAGTCTGCAAGCAATTGACTTATTATGGTCTTTGTACAGTCAAACCTCTCTCTATTAATCTACTTTTTCAGCTGCTCCCCAGCACTAGCATCACCACCTCAACTCTGCCTTAGATGATCAGATATTTTATTTTCATAAAAGTTATGCAACCCGGAACCCTCCCATGCGCAATTCACAGTAGGGTTTTCACTTCTGTGAGAATCTAACGATTCCCACATTAGATTAGGGGATAGGAGCTCAGGTGCTGATGCCAGAGATGGAGAGTGGTTGTAATTGAAACTTCAGTCACTCAGGAGGCCACACACCTCCTAGCCCGGTTCCTAACAGGCCATGGACTGGTGCCAGTCTGCTGCTTCTGGGTTAGGAATCATAGCAGAAATGAAATATAAAGATGCCCTAAGTATCTCTAGATCCAAACATATTTATTATATTTTTTCCTTTTATTCTTTTGGGAAGGATCTGTTAAGTACAGAGGGTGTGTAGCCAATCTGGAAAACAGAAAAAGAAAGACCAAATATTTTTGTATTAATCCCAGTCTGAGCTTGAGAGGGTGTGGAGAGGCATATCCTCTGTGGAGATGGGCAGATCAGCCCCAGGACTTGATGAACCTGAGCACACCAGTCAGTTAATACTAATTTGCCCCGTTCTGACCCCGCACATAGCAGGCATCCTTTGGCATGCAGGATGGGAGTGTACCCAGAAGGCTGACCGCAATGTCCAGTTTGCCTATGGTTGTACTTTTTATTGGAAATAAGTAAATCTACATTTAGTTGGGCTCTCTATGACAAATGGGCCCCAGGGAACATATGAACCAGTGGAGTATTCCAGTATACTTCATAGTTGTATTTCACATTCTCTTTTTCTTCTTTTGAGGCAGAGTCTCACTTTGTCACCCTTGGTAGAGTGCCGTGGTGTCATAGCTCACAGCATCCTCCAAGTCTTGGGCTCAAGAGATTCTCTTGCCTCAGCCTCCCAAGCAGCTGGGACTACAGGTGCCTGCACTACACCTGGCTATTTTTAGAAATGGAGTATCGCTCTTGCTCAGGCTGGTCTCAAACCCGTGAGCTCAGGCAAGCCACCTGACTTGGCCTCCCAGAGTGCTAGGATTACAAATGTGAGCCACCATGCCTGACCTGTATTTCTCATTCTAAATAACTAATTGACATTATGGTTGAACCGTACCCATTTTAATGAGCTTCATCAAAGTGAGCCTGTCTCTGGTAGATGAATCTTTTCTAAGGGTGCTGGCAAGATGAGATTCAAAACCACATATTCCCAAGTATTCCAGAGTTCAGATTCACTCCTCCTTTCAAAATAGAAATATTAGTAATCCCAGTCTCTATCATGCTGAATTATTAGGGAACTTTATCATTTCCCCCTCTGATTATTTCTTCATTTCTTGGGAATATTTACAACTCCTGAAAACCTGCCTTGGTTGTCATTTATCATCTTTGTCAGACATCTTCTTCCCTACCAGCAAGTCTCTTTGCTGGTTTCTTTTTTCTTCTTCCTGACCAGCATTACCAGGTTTCGGTGGAGGTTTTTCTGTAAAGCATCATCATAGGCCTGGCACAGGCTTGAGAACAAGCCTGGTTTACTTCACTAAAGGCATGGGATCATGGAAAAGAATAACAAGCAAAAACAGAAAAGGAAAAAAGTCTTAAAAGTGGACAAAGGTATTGTAATGAATTGAACTGTGTCTAATCACCCAGCCCTCAGAATGTGGCCTTACCTGGAGATAGGATCACTGCAGGTGCAATGACTTAAGAAGAAGTCTTTCGGGAGCAGGTGAACTCCTAAATCACTATGAATGGCGTTCTTATGAAAAGGGAAAATTTGAACACAGAGACATACACAGGGAGAATGTTTTATGGAGATTAGAGTTAAGTTGCCATAAGCCACAGAACGGCAGGAAACTAGGAGAACAGCCTGGAACATACCCTTCCCTGTGCCTTAAGAGGGAGCAAGGTCCTGCAGATACCTTGAGCTTGCATTTCTGGTCTCCAGGACTGGTGACAATAAATTTGTCTTGCATGTGATACTTTGTTAACAGCAGCCCTAGCAAAGTAATGCAGGTATTATGGCTCCTTCAATCTGCAGGATGCGCCCCCTCGTAGGGTCTGCTTCTTCATACACCCCTGCCTACCGGGATGCTCCAAGGACCAGATCACCTGTAGACAAACATTTAACTTTCTGCTTCAGGAACACTGGGTCTTTCTTACCTACTGTGTAGGTCCCCCGATCCACCTTCTTGCATAGCCTGTGACAGAATCAAAACATTCTTTTTCTACAGCTCATAGAAGGTCTGTTTCACAATCAACATCAAAAAAAGCTCTGCTAAGAAGTGATTTTGGTCACAATTAAGAAAAGTTGTCTGAAACCTCACCATTTCAGAATAATAGTTGGTTTTACCTTTGTGTAATCAAACAGACTCATGAAATATGCACCCCAAATTTAAAGAAATAAATTCCAGAGGGTTGAGGTCTGCTATCACTCCAGAAAAGAGTTATAAAACAGGAGATTATCTCCTCTATGGATGTGTAGGTTTCAGAGCTATAGTGTAAGGCTGGCTGTACCCTGCTTTAGGACCTGTGAGACTGGTGCATTTACTGTGGACGCAGTGTGAATTCTTTGGCAAATGTCACCCCCTGTGGCCTCCTGACTGGCATTTTCCATGTGCAGTGAATGGTGTCCTTGTGCCCCCCACGTGTTGGGCAACCCTCAGCACCCACTGATCTCCTACATCCTAAGGGTTTTATGCAGTAAGCTCTGTCTGAGGCTCTTTTCTGGCCACAGCATGCTTGGTTCATTCATGGGACAGACTAGGTTGCTGAAGAGTTAGTTAACAGTGCTGGGAATGGCCCTTGACCAACACAGAAATTGGAGACGGTGTATAAATACCCACAATGGTCTGTGTGAGGAGTTGAATTACTTCCCCTCAAAAGATATGGTGAAGTCCTAACTCCTGGTACCTGTGAATGTGGCTTTATTTGGAAATAGGATGTCTACAGATGTAATCATTTTAAGATAAGGTCATACAAGATAAGGACGGACTTCAATCCAACACGACCAGTATATTGATAAAAAGAGGAAAACATGGGAACAGACAGTCATGGGAAGATAACCAGATAACCATGTGAAGACAGAGGCAGAGATTGGAGTTACGCTGCCATGAGCCAAGAATGCCTGGGGTTACCAGAGCTAAAAGAAGCAAAAAAGGATCTTCCTCTGGTAGGGGTGTCCAAGCTGTGGCCCATGGGCCACATGTGGATTATGTGAGGACTGTTTTTAAAATTAGGCATGGTCCTTTTTCTTGCTCATCAGCTTTCCTTAGTTTTGTATATTCATTATGTGGCCCGAGACAACTCTTATTCTTCCAATATGCAGCAAGCAGAGAAGAAAAAGATTGGACAACCTTGCTAGAAGCTTTGGAGAAAAACTAGTCCTGCCGACACCTTGATTTGAAATGTCTAAGCTGTGACAAAGTAAATATCTTGTTTAAAACCATCTAGTTTGTGGAAATTTATTATAGTAATCCTAGGAAATTAATAGTCAGTTTTATCTGTTAGCTTGGCCTGGCTATCATGCCAGCTGTTTATTAAAACACTAATTTGGGTGTTATTGTGAAGTAATTTTGTAGATGTAGTTAACTTTAGGTTAAAAAAAATGCCTTCAATAATATAGTGAGCCTCATCTAATAAGTTGAAGACCTTAAGAGCAAAAATTGAATTTTCCCAGAGAAAAATAAGTTCTGTGTCAAAAGTGCAGTACCAGCTCCTACCTGAGTTTCTAGTCTTCTAGTTTGCCCTACAGATTTTGGACTTGTGTTGGCCTCCACAACTGCATGAGCCAATTCCTCCATGAATCTCTCCCTTGCGCTCTTTCTCTGACTCTCTCTCTATGTGTGTGTTGTATAAGGGAGCATGTAATATGTATGTGTGTACACCTCCCCCCTCTTTTCTATTTCTCTGGAGATTACTGACCAATACAGTACTCTAAAACTTTCTTATTCCTCAAATGGGCTGATTCTGAGGCACACTTGTCACTATTGTCCAGGTCTCAGAGGGGCTGATGCCCACGGTTGTGTCCTGCTCATCAGCTTCTGGTATTGCCTTCTCTCCTTCTACAGTGGCTCCTGTGATTCCCACCTCCTGCCATTCTCACCCTCATGTGGTCCTCTTCCCTTGAGTGGGGACAAGACCTACGACTTGCTTGTAACAGAGCTCATGTGATACCTATCCCTGCATGGATGTAGTTACATTTCTTAAGCACCTGCCTTTCTGAGAGTCTCCCCCATGCAGGCTTTGAGAAAGCAAATGGCCACACGGGGAAGGCTACCCTGGCAGGGAATGGAGGCATTTGCTGACTGACAGCCAACAGGAAACTGAGGTGCTCGATATGACAGTCCACAAGGGACTGAATATTGCCAACCTTGACAGTGGCTTGGCGGTGAACACTTCCCAGCCTTGCCTCAGAGGAGACTAGAGCTCCACACAGCGCTGACTGCCACCCACGAGACCTGGAAGGGTGGCGGGTAGAGGGCTTTCTGTGCCTTCAGAAGAGCACCTCATACTTCATCACGTGGTCTTAACCACGTTAGGAACAGCATAAAACTATCATTTCTATTTTTCTAATAGTCTTTAAGTGATTTTTTTTATAGTGACATACTAAGTGGAAAAAATGTTTTTAGAACTTGAATCATCAAAGTCCGAGTTCAAGTACAATTTTATTATTCCCCCAGGTATTCCTCTGGTGCTCAAAAGAACCCACTGCTATACATAAACTTGTGGTGCCACAGAAAGGCTTTAACTACCTCCCGACAAGAGTGAACAGGTAAGTGTGGGTGCGTGCGAGCCTGTCTTTGGTACTTTAAGAATTTGATTTCTGTATCAGCACTTCCATCTGTCAGCCCACATCCCTATTTCCAATTCAGAGCAACTTGGCAGTAAGAAGCTTCGAAGGTACTCATTTCATATGAGAAAATGGAGGGTTATTCAGCTATTAGCACTCAAGAAAATTTGCTCTCTCGGCCTCCAGCTTCCTGACTGACATTGATTCGATTGGAAAAGTGCAAAGATGTGACTGTTTCACCTCCATTTAAAATAATTAGAATTAGTGAGGGACTGTCTTATTGCCATACCTACAGCTAGTTTTCACAATTACCATGAACTTCTGGGAAAGGATAAAGGGGAAAGTCATACAGACCTCTGGCAGGCTAGAGGACATTAGCAATCAATCCAGAGAGCTCATAGGATGCCCATTTTAGTAAGCTGCTATCATTTATTTTACCCCAAATTATGAAATGATTTATTATCATGACACTGATCTATAGAGTTGAGAAAAATGTATAAGATCTGAAGTCAGGAAAGCTTTCAGAAGTACTCCCATTGGAAGGTGGCATCAACTTTTCCTGACCTGGGAGAATAGCCTGAAAGGCACAGTACGCCCCCCTCCAAGATGATACCTCCACATCGCTGAGCAGGGCGAGGTACAACGTTCGATTTTACCAATTTCCAGAGATAAAAATGGATGAATCCAGGCCAACTGTGTGTAGCACCACCTAAAGTCTAGCACATTAAAAAAAAGCACCTCTAATTAAAAAAAAATTCTTCAATGGGGAAAAAAACCAATATTCAACCAATTGTTATAGAGGATCATTCAAATAAAATTTGATAGTAAAAATACGGGTGAAGACATGACTGGTAAATATTAAAAAACTAGAACACACAAAACTCAATACTGAGGGCACCTATTAACATCAAACCAGGTTGCATTAAGGGAAAAAAGTTAAATCATGCAATAGAAGGAGCCTAATAATAAAGCAAATAGTTAATATTTATTGAGTTAATATTTATTTATTTTAAATTTTTATTAAATCATAATTGTGTACATTGGTGCAATCATGGGGCACAATGTGCTGACTTTATGTACAATCTGAAATATTTTTATTGAACTATTTAACATAGACTTCATGGCCTTTTAATCACTATATGAAGACATTTATATTCTACATTTAGTAATTTTCACTTGTACCCTTCTAAGATGCACCATAAGTGTGATCCCACCAATTACCCTCCCTCCACCCAGTCTCCCCCCTCCCCACCCCTTCCTTGCCCCTTTCCCCATTTCTTGTGCTATAACTGGGTTTTAGCCTTCATACAAAAGCTATAGATTAGCTTCATAGTAGACCTGAGTACATTGGATACTTTTTCTTCCATTCTTGAGATACTTTGCTAAAGACTTCACCTCCTTCATATTTATTTATTTATTATTATTATTTTTTTGAGACAGAGCCTCAAGCTGTCGCCCTAGGTAGAGTGCTGTGGCATCACAGCTCACAGCAACCTCCAACACATGGACTCAAGTGATTCTCCAGCCTCAACCTCCCAAGTAACTGGGACTACAGGTGCCCACCACACCACCTGGCTATTTTTTGGTTGTAGCCGTCATTGTTGTTTGGTGGGTCCGGGCTGGATTCGAACCCTCCAGCTCAGGTGTATGTGGCTGGCGCCTTAGCCCTTGATCCACAGGTGCTGAGCCTGAATTAATATTTCTTAAAGAATATATTTATAAAGCAAAACTTTATAAGCTATTTATAAAGCAAAACTTCAGAAAATACGAAGAGAAATAGAAATACTACAAAATGTAAAATTTTCACTCATATCATTTAGTTCAAAAAAAAGCAAGTGTACAAAAAATTTTCAGAGAATTTACTCAGAATAAAGGGAGTGAGGATTTCAAGAATCATTACCAACTTCTATCCTTACCCCTTTGAGACACAGAATATCTTTCCAAATGTTATTTGACACATGAACAAGTAGGAATGTAATTATAAAAAAGTAGCAGCTGAAAGAGAAAGCAAAAAGTGTGTCATAGCCAGAAAATAAAGCACTGGCTATTAAAGCCCAGGAGATTTTGGTTAGAGTCGGGCTCAGAAGAAAAATCAGCTCTAAGAAACTCAAATTACTAAACATTTTAAATTTTATATCATAAAAAATATACTCGTTTTAGAGAAGAGTGTGGGGATATAGAAACTTAAAAATTTTTAGGAAGGAGGTATAAATCGGCACAACCTTTTTGTAGAGCATTATCTATCAAAATGAAAATGAATACACCCTCTGGCTTAGCAATTTTACTTGTACAAAATATGTGAAAGCAACTTAAATGTTTTTCAGTGGGCTATTGAAAAATAATGATTATCTACTGAAATTCATAAAATCCCATGCTACTATAAATCCACTAAAATGAATTTGGTAAATAAAATAATAAATCAAGATACAGAAAGTATGGTTCTCCTTGCAAAAAATCCCTACAAAACCCTACTATAAATGTACACATACATAAATACATTTATATAGAGATATATTTATAAAGAAACATAAAATATTAATAATAACTACATCCTTGTCAAGGTTTTAGAAGAAGGGTTCTTCTTACATTTTTAAATAATAAGGCTGTAGTACAAATAAAATGCACAGCATTTGAAAGGTTTAATGGTTATTAAGAATGAGATTATTAAGAATATTACACAAAGACTTAAATATAGGAATGGTCTCAGACCGTATTATTTGTAAAGTTAGAAAATTAGAAGTGATTTAAGGATTTAGAAGTGAGAAAATAGCCAAGCAAGTTTTGGTGCAAATATAGAATGAAATACAGGGAACATTTAAAAATCATCTTGTAAAATAAAATTGTTTGGTAAAAAAATGATGTTAGTGATAAAATGTTGGTTTTTTAAAGGCAGGCTTCTAAGTATATGGCTGTGATACAGAAGTCAGTGCTGTTGATTAATGATGCCTTGTGGGGGGATCCTCGTTCCTTGGTACCAGCCATGGCTGTATGCCCATGGGGGACTTGACTTTGGGGACCTTGGGAACTTCTTCATGCCTCCCACTAAATGCTATTTAACAATCTAAGTTTTCACAGGCTTTACTTCAACCAACGCCACCTAGCTGAACCTGTGCCTTTCTGTCAATATTATCACCATGATGTCACCATGATGTGGGTACATGTACACAGTGACCGTGGAGTTGGAGTTGAGGTGAGTGGGTATGGAAGAGAATAGATTCACATACTAATATTGTTTGTATTTTATATCTAGGTAATACGATTACAGATGGTTTTTAATCTTCTTTTTGCTTATTTTCATTTTATGAATTTTCTAAAATTAACATGTATTCCTTGAATAATTTTAAATTATTGAAAAGACAGCTTTAAAACAAGGTGAGAAAGGGACCCCTACTTTGATTTGGTATCTATATATACAATAGATAGAGACTTAGTTGTGTTTCATATCTTTAGGTGATAGGATTGTAATTTTTTGCTTCCATGTGTTCTTAAATTTTATAATTAGAATGATGTGAATAATTAAGATTAATGATGTTCTTTTACTTGAAAATTGTGGTCTAGTAATAATGCTGTAGTAATCACGGTCTAGGCTCTGGTTATGTCGAAGTGTAGATCACAGACCAGCAATGTTGATGCCACCTGAGAAGTGCAGAAATTTGGGGTCAACCCCAGATCTGCTCGTCCAGTGTCTGACATTTAGCAAGATCTCAGATGATTTGTATTTGTTTTAAAGTTTCACAAGTATTTATGTGAATGACAGTTCTCTACCCGGAGATATTTTTCATCCATATGATTATGGCGATTTAGCTCCTCTGTTAAATATTCTGATAGGCAGTGAGCTCTGCTACAATTAAAAGAGATTAAAGTATGATGATGAAAACTCACTTCCAACACTGGGTCCTTCCTAGGGTGCTTGGAATAGGATTTATTTTCTGTGACATTTTGATTAAAAACACACTTCATGATAGTTAAACACAGTCTACTGGAGAATGCAGCAGATAGAACGTAAGTAAAGAGAAGCCTTGGCTATAATTAACCCTCACTGGTGAGCAGATAGGCGACACTTGGAGATATAAAAATCATCATGGGGGTTTGTAGATATGTATTTCTTGCTAAAATCAACTTTCCTTCTTTTTTACTTTTTTTTTTTTTTTTTGTAGAGACAGAGTCTTACTTTATTGCCCTCAGTAGAGTGCTGTGGAGTCACACAGCTCACAGCAACCTCCAACTCCTGGGCTTAAAGGAGTTAACTTGCTTCAGCCTCCCAACTAGCTGGGACTACAGGCGCCCGCCACAATGCCCAGCTATTTTTCCTGTTTTTGCAGTTTGGCTGAGGCTGGGTTTGAACCCGCCACCTTCGGTATATGGGGCCGGCGCCCTACTCAAGCCACAGGTGCTGCCCTCTTCTTCTTTACTTTTTGAGATAGAGTCTCACTTTGTCACCCTGGGTAGAGTGCCATAGCATCATAACTCATAGCAACCGCAAACTCTTGGGTTCAAGCGATTCTCTTGCCTTAGCCTCCCAGGTATCTGGGACTATATGCACCTGCCACAGTGCAGCTAATTTTAGAGATGGAGTCTCACTCTTGCTCAGGTTGGTCTCTAACTCATGAGCTCAGGCAATCCACCCGCCTCAGTTTCCCAAGTGTAATCAGCTTTTCTCAACACTGATTATCAGATTCTAGGAGGATTTATTAATATCTTATACCTATATGTATCTTTTGATTTTATAAAGAATTTTCCATAACTTTCTAATTTTATCATTCTCACTCTCAAATGGGATAGGCATTTTAAAAAAGCGATCTGTGGTTCAGAATTCAGGCTTATATCCGGCTAAAGATCTGAGAGCAATCAGTGATGGGGCTATAGGTCAAAGTTTCTTTCTCTACCAGTAACTGAGAATAAGCAAGGTACAACTGTGACACCTCCTTCTCACGAGTCTCAGTCTCTGGCTATGATTCTTTTCACTCAAACACATACCTTGCTTGTCCACCTAAATTCAGGACCATGTTGGGTCTTGGGTAGAAAGCAAAAAACACAGCACATGGTCATCACCAATAAACTGCTCACAGTCTCTTGAAGACAGACTGCCATTCCCATATTTTATATTTAGTTAATTCAATGTGTCACACACTCATGTCATCATCCTTATGAACATGACACTTCCCAGATTGGGTGAGAGCTCATTCTGGGAATCACTTTTCCTTAACCTCTAGCTCAATAAATTTATTTTGTGACAGGCCAAGGAACTTACCTCATATATAAACCAGTATGTTTTTATCAAGATAACTGAGTACATTTTCACCAGAACTTTTCCCCTTTTCATTGTGATATCAGTATTTATATGGGGAAAGCAGGAATACTATTTCCTAGATCAACAGCTTTAGCCCGCTTCACATAGAAATCCCTTCTGATTATGTGACTTGTTTCTGTTCTGAAGAGCTGCGCCCAAGACAGCAGAGAATGGCATTAGTCTGCCAGTGTTGCAGTTCCTGGTTAGAAATAACTGCTAAGCATTGCATGAAAGCAGCAGGTTTTACCGCTCTGACTACTTGGTTGCTGGACTCATTGAGATCGCCAAAAGGTTTAGTTTAACAAAACAAACAATGTCTTCAATAACGACTACTTCAATGAAAGTAGCTTTAGCTTCCATAAATGCCAACTAGAAAATGCTATTAAAATTCCACCTTAGAACTAAGTGCTATAGGCATACAAAAACTTTTTTCAAATCTCAGTTGCATGCATTTAGTAGTGCTAGTTGATAGCTCCAGATGTATAAGCTTATAGGCAGCAAGGCTACATGGTTAGAGCGTACAGTCTAAAACTATTTCCTGAGTTTGAAATGGGATTTTGCCAAGCATTTGCCGTATATAGGTAGGCAAGCTAACCTCATTGTGACCAGCTCATTTGTCTATAAAAAGATAATAACAATAGAGCCTTGCAGTGCTGTGAAGTGGACTAAATGAGATCATCTATCCATGGTGCTGAGGATGGTGTCTGGCATATACTTAGTACCATACACACATTAGGTGCTGTTAAACTGTGGCTTTTCTGGAACTGAAGTCCACGTATCTTCCTTCAGTAGGAGTGAAAGATTCTACGTGAGAGTGCAAGTCTTTACTCCTTCACAAAAGGATAGTAAAAGCAGGACTGAAGAAGAAATTAGGAGGTATGTGTTGGTAAGTCTAACTCTCCTCTACATTAGCTAGGGGATCCTGGGAAAATCTTTTAGCCTTTCTAAGATATGGCTTCTTATTTATAAATGAAGTTAGAGCAGCTAATCTCAAAATTTCCTTTTAGTTTTAAGATTCAGTCATTCTGAGTTTCTGGTTAGGGTTCTAAATAATGTAAAAATGAGGAGGTTAGCATGACTGATAATAACTAATATTGCAAGAATAGGATCATCATTCATACCAGAAACTGAAAGGAAAACATTTTAAACTGTCTTAACTAATAAGCTAAGATCTATTCTTTACCAAAGTCTATTCCAATTATCTACTGTTTGTATCACTGGACACATAGTCAATAGCATTATGCCTGACTGGATGACTTACATAACTCACTCCAGGGAGTGACTATCCATGTACTGAACCACACCTCTAGGAAAGTGTCTGAAATGACCCAGAAATGGCAAGAGCACTGCTATAATGATTTAATGGACCCGGGGGCCAGTGGAAGACCAGAAAAGTCCAGCTGCAGGAGGCTGAATCTTGGCCAACAGCTCATTATCTTGCTAGAGGAAGGAGACTTGAACTAAAATAATGTACTGCTCAGAAGTCTTTGAAGAATGAGGGAACCAGGGAGCCACTCCATGACTTATTGTGTGATAATAAGTAGTTGTAAATCTAATAAAATCACTCTTGACTTATATCAGGATGGCAAGTCTTAAAAATTTGTCATCTACTGCTTTTAATAATAATGGAGGGTTAAAAGTCATATTTAAACTAAATATGAAGGGCAAAAGGTCATGTTTGCGATATTTATATAACTGGTCCTCCTGCTGCATTCATCCTGGGATGGTGTCCGCCTGGAGCTTCCCTAGTCTGTTTGCTATATTTGTATGGGAGATAGCACATTCACATTTGGGAGAAGCTTGCCATAGTTTATAACCCTCAAACCTCTAGCCCCTACTAACTCCATATACAACGAACATGGAGTGGGAAAGTAACAAATCCCTATGGAGATGTGGTGAGTGACCTGCACTGCAAAATGATAAATTAGATCTTTGTGTGTTATGAGGAAGACAGAATGTAAAGATGTGAATGCTACATGTCTTTTTGTAAAAAATTACTTTAATGGGGAAGATTTTGCCAATGGTAAGAAAAAAAGAATTATGAGACTAGTTGGGAACCGGTCTATAGCACTGTTAAATAGAACTTTCTGAAAAGGAGAACGACCCCCCAGCTGCTTCTGTTGTGTTTCTAGATCTGTGTGCTGTGTGCCACCACACTACCAAATGCATGCAAAAGAGATTGAAAAAAATTGTGTATGCCTACAATTATGAAATTATGGTTCATGTTTGTAATTTCACAAACCAGCATGGGAAAGGAGAAATAACCTGAGTGGAAATGATGGTAAATGAGAAAAAAAGATAAGAGACAAAAGATAGGATGGGGTCAGGAGGTCTGATGCAGCTGATGACTGAACACAGAGTCAAACAGTACAAACAGTTTTAATTATAAAATATCTTCAACAAGGTAAATCTTAAAACACCTGGGATAAGGATTAACTTTAAGGAGAAAAAGCTGTGTGCTTGCCAATAATAAGGAAAGTATGCATGGACTAAGTGATTTCTGGCTGAGTGAAAAGAATGTTTGTTGTTAAAGGAGGAGAAGCAGCTGGGTGGTCATTCCCTGAGCGCCTTCCCAGGCTGTGGGGGGGCCCTGCCACTTCACAGCCCATTCCCCACATATGAAATAAGATGAGGGTATCAAGAAACTGAATTTTTACCACACTCCTTTCTCAGCTTCCCCCATCCCTACCCCATACCATGTACTAGGATTTTAATTGTCACATCATCATTGAGTACATAGGATTCTTGTTTCTCCATTCTTGTGATGATTTGCTAAGAATAATGTGTTCCACTTCCATCCAGTTTACTACAAAAGATGCAAAGTCTCCATCTTTTTTAGTGGCTGAATAGTATTCCAT
>CAUYON010053094.1:0-23963 GCA_963573935.1 Arctocebus calabarensis
ATAGTGATCAAGGAAATGCCATGAAGGATATCTGTAACAGTACGATCAAAATATTTCTGAATGTATATGAATCGTGCCCTGTGATTGCACCAATGTACATAATTATGATTCAATAAAATTATTAAAAAAAAAAAAAGAAAAATAAATTCTTGCACTAAGTTATTCTCAAAGGAATAACTTATGAGGCTCAGAGAGGCAAACCACTTCACATGCCGAGAGGTAGCAAGGAAGTGCCACCCTGACCTAAAACCTCGTGGGTTTTTTATTGTGTTCTTAATAATGTTAACATTTCAAATAATACTGAAATCATCAAGATAATCTGGGGGTAGAGGAGGAACTTTGACCATACTTGTGACCCACCGATGGTTTGTGTCAACATCAAAGCCTGGGGAAACAAAGTATAAGGAGGTAGATAAGAGGACCATGGTAAAGTTGATCTTACAAAAGAACATACATTAACCAGGGAGTTAAACATCAACTACTTTCTAATATAAACTACTGATCTATTCCAACACACCTAAACAGGACTTTTCTAATCTGACTTATCAAACTGTTTCAAACTGGTCAGGCAGTCTGTCCTTTACTACTATCTTTGGCTTTAAAGGTTAAGGAAACAGGATCTTGCCTTTTTGTGTTCCTTAAAGAATGCATGACTGTTTTTAATTTTAATTCTGCCAGCTTTAACCCACAAGACTCTGTCTTCAAACCAAACCAAAACAAAACAAAACAGAAACAAACAATAAGAATGAAACAACTTGGTTAAAAAATAGTTAAAAGACCTTAAGAGAATCCTTATCAAAGATGTCCAGATGGCAAGTAAGCATATGAAAAGGTACTCTACATCATGTCATCATGGAAATATAAATTAAAATGACAAAAAGATACCTCTATGCACCTGTTAGAATGACCAAAATCCAGAACACATACACCACAAATGCAGGCAAGGATGTGGAACAGCAGAAACTCTCATTCATTTCTGATGGGAATGCAAAATGCCACAGTTCCTTTGGAAGACAATTTGGCAGTTTCTTATGAAACTAAACTTACTCTTACCATATGATCCAGCAATCATGCTGCTTAGTATTTACTCAAAGGAATTGAAAATTTATGTCCACATAAAAACCTGAACATGGATGTTTATAGAAGTTTTATTCATAGTTGCCACAATTTGAAAGTAACCAAGATGTTCTTCAGAAGGTGACTAGATAAATAAACTCTGGTGCATCCAGACAATAAAAAAATTATTCAGCACTGGAAGAAAATGAGCTGTCAAGCCATAGAAAGACATGGAGGAAACTTATATGCATATTTCTATGTGAAAGAAGCTAATCTGAAAAAGCTACATACTGTATGGTTCCAACTACAGATGCTCCTCGACTTACCATAGGGATACCTCCCAATAAGCCCACTTCATGTTAAAAATACTGTATGCCAAACACGGACATTTTGCAGATGTGACTGGAAGCCAAATCACAACATGTGATAACCTCTAAAATGCTGATAACAGAGTATATTGTAGAGTGTTGCTTGTTAGTCCTCACAGGTGAGTACCTGACTGGCAGCTGTGGGTCACCAATGAGACTTACCAAGGTAAGAGTGTCTCATACATACAGCTAGCCCTGGAAATGACTGAGGCTCAAATTTGACTTGCAATTTCCATAAGATGCCTATCACTGTCCCACCATTGTAAAGTTGAAAAATAGTAAGTCAAACCATCATAAAGTTGGGACTGTCTGTATATGACACTCTGGAAATTATGCAGACTATGCAAAGTAAAAATACCCATAGTTGCCAAAGGGTGGGGAGGGAGGAGGGATGATTAGGCAGAGCACACGGGATTTTTAGGGCAGTGAAATACTCTGTACAGGCCAGGAGCAATGGCTCCTGCCTGTAATCATAGCACTCTGGGAGTCCAAGGTGGGAGGTCCTGTGGGTTCAAGACTAGTCTGAGCAAGAGTGAGACCCTTTCTTTACTAAAAATAGAAAAAATTAGCTGAGCATTGTGGCCAGTGCTTGGGAGGCTGAAGCAAAAGAATCAGTTAAAACTCAGGAGTTTGAAGTTGCTGTGAGATAGGCTGATGCCATGGCACTCTACCTTGGGTTATAGATTGAGGCTCTGTCTCAAAAAATAAAAGTAATATAAAAAAAAAACTCTCTATGATGCTATAGTGGTACATGTTGCTAGATTTCCCCAAACCCACACAGAATGAACAACTCCAAAAATGAGATCTAATATAAACTATAGACTTTGGGAGGCAATGTGACTTTAAAAACTTTTTTCTAAATGAAAACATTCTTGCTTCTGAGGGTTGATAGCAAATTCTTTCTTTCTTTCTTTCTTTTTTTTTTTTTTGAGACAGAACCTCAAGCTGTCACTCTGGATAGAGTGCCATGGCATCACAGCTCACAGCAACCTCCAATTCCTGGGCTCAAGTGAGTCTCCTGCCTCTGCCTCCCAAGTAGCTGGGACTACAGGCGCCTGCCACAATGCCTGGCCATTTTTTTTTTTTTTTTTGGTTGCAGCCAACATTGTTGTTTGGCAGGCCCGGGCTGGATTCGAACCCACCAGCTCAGGTGTACGTGACTGGCGCCTTAGCCCGCTGAGCCACAGGCACCAAGCCAGCAAATTCTTTCAATGAGTATTTTTGCCATCCTTCTTTTGTGGATACTCCTGCTTACCTTAAATATTTAATACATACAGGTGATGTACGTATTTTCCTTCCCTGGTGGTACCTCTGTCCCTATGGCTGAGGCACATGGAAAGATGCAAGCCATGAAAAACCCTACCCCTGGTGAGGGACTTGTTTCGGCCTCAAGATGCTTTCTCTTGGATCCAGAAGTCTCTGGCAAAATTGGTGAATCTTCAGAGGTCCCTTCCCAGGCGGAATGTGAGATCTTAGACAAATGGATGTGAACTTTTAGAGCTATTCTCTCTTGTCTAGCTGGGTGAACTTGGACAAGTCATTCTCTCCCTCTCTGAACTTTGGGTTATTTTGTAACATCTGTTGTAAAGCTTTTGTAACATTTATTTTAAAATACCAGCTTCTTGGTGGAATGTGAAGAAGCATTGGAACAATTCAAAGATGATAGTATAGTACCTATGAGTAAAGAAGCTCTTCTCTTTCCAAACTCCATGGCAAAGAAGGCAATCCTGGTGATAAAAATACAGGTTTTATAGCAATTTACAAATTACAAAGCAGTTTCATACATAGTCATAACATTATAAAATATTAGTGTTTGAAGGCAACTGAAAAATCATCTAGCCATTTTTTGGAGAAAAAAAATTCATTCTTATCAATGAAAATCTTGAGGCCAAGAAGCCTCATGTAACATATTGATGGTCACCCAGTTAGGTAATGGAAAGAGTGTGATTAAGAACATGGATGATATTTCCTCTTAAATATTTCTTTTGGTATATCTTAGCTTTATTGAGTATATAGGGTAATATCCTGTAATAATAGCTGCTATTTATAATCACCTTCAAAACTGCCAAGAATTTTCCAATGTTTTGTCATCTAATTCCCACAACACTGAGTACTATTATTTTCTTATTTATAAAATCCCTGAATGAAGGCTCAGAGAAGTTAAATAACATCAACAAGTTTGCCGAGACAATGAGTCAGAGTAGGAATGGGTTTGACAAACAAGTTTATATTCCCATCACTGAAAGGTGGTGTCTAGAAGAGGTTATTATACAATAGGGTGGTTTCAGTTTGTTGAGCTATTGAAACCATCTGTGCCTGCAACTCCCTGCAATTAGTGTTTGGCAGTAGAAAGTATATCTGCTTTGCAGTGAGGCTTGGGTTGGAGCCCAAACTCCAGAGAAGTTGATCTGCGGAATGGAGTGGAGTGACTGAGCAGGGACTTTGCTGTCAGTCTGACCTGTGTCTCAGTCCAGTTTTGTCACTTACTGATTATGTAAATTGGGCAAGGTACTTACTTCTCTAGCTTCTCCCAGCGGTAAAATGGGGTACAATAGTATGGATCTTGTTGGATTATTGCACAAAAGATATGAGAGATGCTGTTTATAAATTATATGTACAATAATTTACATAATAATTTGTTTGCTCAGCTTTGAAAAGTACTTGTTACCCTTGTTGTCTATGGGTGCTTACTAAATGTGAACTTTTCTTTTTTTTAATTTATGTGACTTTGGCAATCTTTTTTATTGTTTTGGATTCATTGAGGGTACAAAGAATTAGGTTATGCTGATTGCATTTGTTAGGTAAAGTTCCTCTTATAATTGTGTCCCGTCCCCAAGAGGTGTGCCATACACCATGACCTCCCAATCCCCTCTCTCCTCCTCTCTCCCCTCTCCCTCATTCCCCTACTCCCCACCTCATATTAGCTCATCTACCGCCTTCATATTAGAATTGAGTACATGGGATTCTTTTTTTTTTTGTAGACAGAGTCTCACTTTTTCACCCTCAGTAGAGTGTCATGGCATCACACAGCTCACAGTAATCTCCAACTCCTGGGCTTAGGCTATTCTCTTGCCTCAGCCTCCCAAGTAACTGGAACTACAGGCACCTGCCATGACACCCGGCTATTTTTTTGTTGCAGTTTGGCCAGGGCTGGGCTTCAACCTACCACCCTTGGTGTATGGGTTAGCACCCTACTCACTGATCCATAGGCACTGCCCAAGTACATGGGATTCTTGCATCTTCATTCTTGTGATGCTTTACTAAGAAGACTGTGTTCCACCTCCATCCAGGTTAATACAAAAGATGTAAAGTCTCCATCTTTTTTAATGGCTGAATAGTATTCCATGGTATACATATAGCACAGCTTGTTAATCCATTCCTGAGTTGATGGGCATTTAGGTTGTTTCCACATTTTGACTATTGCCAATTGAGCCGCAATAAACAGAACTTTTCTTATTACTGTTTTCATTATCATTTAACTTCTCTGAGTCTTGGTTTCCATATCAGTAGAATGGGAAAATGATATCAGTGTAATAAGTAGAGAACTGTGTGTAAAGTACCTGGAACCCAATACATGGTCTCTCGGTAGAATGGTCTAAATCAAGTGTATCCTAGAGGCTTCTAGAACAGAGTCACAGAAACTTGCAGATAAATATTAACCTGTTTGAAAGTATATACAGTCTTCATGCCAAAATGTCAATAATGTTATCCTATGTGGGAGATTGCTTCCAAATCCCCATCTTTCATTTTGTAGAATTTACATAAGGGTGAAATGTAAAGCTACATGTTTAGATAGAGGTGAGTTTTGTTTGGGGCTAAAGGCTGCAATGTCTTCAACTCCAAGGTTGAAAAGCAAAAATACATGGTCTCATATTGGTTGTCTTCCTCAGAAGTCATGTCAATCACTGACTCCTGAGTTAGTTGAGACATAAGACTTAGCTTATAAGAAAAGTGATTTAAACTAGTTAAATAGAAATCTTTCCAGAAGGCCCTTGATGGGGGAGTAAAATGATGGGCACGTCTTAGGTTGGCAACAGACTGTTAAGTGTGGTATCTTTTCTCAGCTGTGTCTTTGTGCTACTTAAGTTATGCTGGGATGGTAGGCACTGCTTATACTTACATCAAGTGGCCAATTCCCTTCCTCATACTCCTTGGCAGGCAGAAAAACATGGTTGTCTAAAGCAAATCCCTGCTTGGGGAGGTATCATACTGTGGAGGATAGAAACTATGGGCAGGGAACCTAGACCAAATCTTTTGCACACAAAGATTGGAAAACCAAATAGCACCAAAAACTAAATAGCTCAATTTACAATCATCAAAATGTGGAAACAACCTAAATGCCCACCAACACAGGAATGGATTAACAAGCTATGGTATATGTATACTAAGGAATACTATTCAGCCATTAAAAAAGATAGAGACTTTACATCTTTTGTAAAGATGTGCAGAGAGACTATCCTGTCCCTGCCCCACCCTTGGAGAACCCTGATGTGATCTTGGGGCCAAGTGGGCAGCTCTGCCCTCAGTCAAATTGCCTCTGCCATCTCTGGCTGATGTTGGGGCTGCTAAAGAGGGTGGAGGGGTTCAGACATCGCAGTGGACTTTCTGCTTCAAGTTTCTTCATGGAGGATGAGTACGAGGCACACAGGGGCAGGGTGGGATGTTAGAAAACACAGGGAGACACTGAGAACATGAGCCTGAGATCTCAGCTCAGTTTTCTCTCAGGTGTAGACCCTGGGCAAATAAATCAACCATCCTGTGTTACCCCATAAAGCAGCACCTGTGAAATGGGGATTAGGAGGACTGAGAAAATCAAATACAGGTATGTGTTTGACATGATTCATTTCCATCTTCCACAAATGTCTCCAAAAACTAAAATATAATTTAAAAGTCAAATGTTGAAGAATTATAGAATATGTTATGGCTCTAAAGAAGCTTAGCCTCCTAGGTCTCCTGTTCAAAGCATGAAATAACACGGAGGGGAATATTTTGATAATTACTTCAAGTCTATGGTGGTAGTGCCATTTGAGAAATAACTTTTTATTTAAATTTTTGTGGATTAAACTGCCCTGAAAGATTATTTTTATCAAGCAGTGACACACCTTCTCAAATTATTTTGAAAGGTGACATCTTAAGGACCACTGAAGAAAAAAACTTTTAAAATCTTCTGGAACATTTGGTATCTCAGCAAATAAATGAATTTCTAACACTGGTATTTTTAATGACGTATTTGGCTATTGTCTCAAAGAAAGTCCTTTTATATTTCTGAAAAGCTCCTTACTACCATCTTAATTATGACATACTATTTATACAGTTTTGTAGGAAGGCTGCTTCTTTTACAACTTACATAATTGTATAAAGATCAATTAATGAATTCTGAATTTCTTATTTGCCTGGTTTAAGGCCATCATTATAAAGATTCAGAGTACTCCTTTTTTAAAAAATAAATTGGCTCATTTCTGAAGAGTAGCCAACACAGAATCCCCTGACTATTCCAAATGTCTTTTATAAGAAATAAAAGTATGAAAAGAACAACATTTCCCCAAATACAACCTATTAGTTTCCATACAGAAAGACAAAGTCACACCTCCAGCAAATAATAGTGCCCTCCAGAGAAGAAGGAATAATGTTTATTGAGCTTCTGTTATGAAGCAGGCATTCTGCCAAGAGCATTAGATGCACGTCTCGTTTTACTTCCACAGGCTCCATCTCACCTTAATCTTTACAACAGCCCTATAATAAAGTCATCTCTTCATTCTCCTCCCCAGACATGTCCTCTCTCTGTTTCCTCCATCTCCACTTCATTGCTGGGTACAGCACTACCTCCCAGTATTTTCAGGTTGTAGGTCAAGTAGAAAAGTAGCACAGCATACTAATAACAACAGCAGAGGATTCTGGAGCATTCAGATAAGCCTTGGTGGGAAAATTCACTTTTAATGTGTAGTTATAATAAAAATGAGTATATGTTGTATAGAAAATAAATATTGAATTTGCCTGACACTTGCAAATTCAAGCATTTAATAGCTATAGGCTATTTAGATTTTTTCTTTTTTGTTATGTCAGATTGGGTAAGTTGTGCTTTTTAAAAACTATGTTCATCGTATCTTATTTGTTGACTTTATTACTACAAAATCATTCATAGTATCCCCTTATTATCATTTTGTTATCTGCAGAATCTATGATTTTGGAACTTCTTACATTGCCAATGTTGGTGATTTGTGTTTTCTCTCTTTTTTTTCCTTGGTGCTAGAGGTTTGGGAATCTTACTGATCTTTTTCAAGGACTCAGATTTGTTAATTTTCTCTATTATTTGTTTTCTATTTCCTTGATTTCACTCTAATTTTTTCTTTCCTTTTTTAAATTTTGGGTTTAATTTGTTCTACCTTTTCTTGATTCTTAAAGCACAAGCTTTTATCATTGATACTAACATCTTTCTTCCTTTTAAGTATTGGTATTTAAAACTATAAAGTTTCCTCTGAGTACTGCTTTGTCTGTACCCCATGAATTTTGAAATGATATGTTTCATTATCATTCTGTTCATGTATTTTCTAACCTCCCTTGTGAAATATACATAATTTCACAATTGGAAAGATATCTAATAGCCTAAGGGTTATTAGAAATATGCTATTTTGGGCGGCACCTGTGGCTCAAAGGAGTAGGGCGCCGGCCCTGAATGCCTGGAGGTGGTGGGTTCAAACCTAGCCCCAGCCAAAAACTACAAAAAAAAAAAAAAAAAAGAAAAGAAATATGTTGTTTGGTTCCAAATATTTGGAGATTGTCTAGATTTGTGTTGTTTAACACAGTACCCACTGTCCGTACATGCATATTAAAATTATAATCAATTAAAATTAAAAACTCAGTTGCTAAGTTGATAAAGCTATATTTTAATGCTCAGTAGTCATATGTGGATAGTAACTATCATTTTGGGAAACAAAAATATTTCCACCATTTCCATCATTGTGGAAAATTCTGTTGAGATATTTTGTTGTTATTGATTTCTACTTTATTACTATTATAGTCAGATAATATATTCCATAGGATTTCTGACCTTTCAAATGTATTGAGACATTTTTTATGGTCCAGAAAATAGACTGTCTCGGTGGATATTTTGCCTGCACTTGAGGTTACACAGTCCATTTCATTGTTGGGTATCATGCTGTAGAATTGTCAATTAAGTTGAGTTAATATTTTCAATGTCTGTTGATTTTTTTTTATCTAGTTGTCTTATCAATTGCTAAGAGGAAATGAATTCTTCAAAATGATTGTAGACGTATCTTTATTTTTCTTTTGTTCTGTCAAATTTAACACATTGATCATTATGAAATACTTGCCTTCACCTCAGTATATTATTTTTGTTGAAGTCTACTTTTTATTACATAATATAATGACAGCACATTTTATATTAGTGTTTGTGGAATATCTTTTTCTATTTTTCATTCTTTTACTTTTATACTTCTAATATTTTTTAGCTAAATTGATACTCTCTGCCTTTTAATTCAGTTATTTAGTTTATACATTAATATTGTTATAGTATTTGTGTTTTTAGGTTTCTTTTGTTATTTTCTGTGTTAGTTATCATCATTAGTAGCTTTTAGTTATATTTCTTCATGTTATTTTTAAGTGGTTGAATTAGAGATTACAAAATGTAAATCTAACAACACATCTACAATAAAAATTATTTTAGAAACAATGTAAAACTCTTAAAATTTTATATATTTATATATATATTTTTTTGAGACAGTCTCACTTTGTTGCCCTCAGTAGAGTGCTGTGCCATCATTGCTCACAGCAACATCAAACTCTTGGGCTCAAGTGATTCTCTTGCCTTAGCCTTCCTAGTAGCTGGGACTACAGGTACCCATCACAACACCTGGCTATTTTTAGAGACAGGGTATCACTCTTGCTCAGTCTGGTCTTGAACCGTGAGCTCAGGCAATCCACATGTCTCAGCCTCTCAGAGTGCTAGGATTACAGGGGCATGAGCCACTGCACCCGGCCAAAAATAAAGTATTTTAATTGCTACTCTCCCAACCTCTACATTTTTGTCATGTATTTTACTTCTAAATATGCCAGAACCTCACACAACATTGGTATTTTTATTCTTAGAAATCATTAGTGCCTTTTTATGTGTGTTTCTGAGTATGTTTTAATGCCCTTTATATTTGTTAGCATGTTTTTTCTTTCTTTCCAGAGTTATCATTCCCTTCCAAAGACCTGGATCTCTATCTGAAATTGTCTCTTTCAATTTAACATTTATTTTAGAAATCCTTGTAGTAGAAGTCTGCTTGAGACATTTTCTTTGCTTTTGCTTTTTTGAAACTATCTCTATTTTGCCTTTTATTTTTGGAAAGATTTCACTAAGTATAAAATTCTAGATTTACTTTTTATTTTCCTTTTGACACTTTAAAGATGCCATTCCACTGTCTTCTGGTCTCTATTGTTTCCAGTGGAAACTGTGGTCTCTTGTTTCTGCCCTATGTAATGTGTCTCATTTTCTCTGGCAGTTTTAAGACTTTCTTTCTGTGTTTGGATTTTAGCATTTTGATTGTGTTGTCTCTAAGGGTGTTTCAACTGCTATTTCTTTGTATTATTCATCCTTCTCTAGGTTTGCTGAGTTCTTTCATATGCCTTAGAAAATTCTAGGTCATTCAGATATTTTTTCCTAGAACTCAAATAATGTGTTTGACTATTTTACATAATATATTTTAATTGAAAATAGAATTCAAATTGTCTGATTGCCTTCAACTTCACTAATTCCATCCCTTTTGTGTCCAGGGTACCAATAACTTAATCTATGCAAGAATTTATCCAGCTATCTATTTATAATGCATATGTATAAATATTTGCTAGTTTAAATTTATTATACTGTGTAAATACAGACTAATAAATATAATTCTGGAAAATTATTCTAACAAACCAAAAAAAAAACCAAAGGTAATTCTTTGTTTAGGAAATGAAATATTTTTAATTTCTATAATTTCCATTTGACTCTAAAATTGTCCAGGTGTTCGAAGATGTTGTTTGCTTGTTCCAATCATTCCTTTTATTAATTCATTATCATTATTTAAAATCCTTGTATGATAACTGTAACAGTTTTATGGATCCTTTTCTATTTACTGTTTTCTCGCTTGAGGAAGAGTCATTTTTTTTTTCCTTGTTCATATGTCTTATAATTTTTGATTAATTCAGACATCATGAATTATAAATGAATAGTACAATCTGAAGGAAATAAATTTCCAAGAAAAGGAAACCCTCCCTTCCTTCCTTCCTCCCTTCCTTCCATCTCTCTCTCTCTCATCTGTCTTTCTGTCTTTCTTTTCCTGGCAGGCTATTAGTGAGAAGGTTTGAGTTATCTAGTCTATAACCGTTCTGAGTCTGAATTTTTTGTTGCTTTACTTAGAATTAGTAAACTAAGTACAGGCTTCGCAGCTGTCTGAAGTAGGATCAGAACATTCCTTTTAGCAGGACTCAGGATGAGTGCTGGGGTGGGCGTCAGTCCTGCCTTTATACCCGAGATGTGCCTTTGCCTATGTCTGTCTCAGCTTTCCTATCCTGTCTCAAGTAGGTGGTCTCTGCCATGTACTCGGTGCAAGACATCTAGGGGTTTTCCTTTAACATCCCTGTTATGCCCTTGGACTTTGGCAAGACCTGTGCACTTGGTTTTGGGGTGAGGTATCTTTCTTGCTCTCTGGATAGGTAGATGGTTCTTACCTAGGAAGGTAAGGTGCAGAGTGTCTGTGAGGTTTCTGCCATTCTTCTTAGACTCTAGCAGGCTTGGCACACCTTTATCTGGAGCAGAAAGACGGGAGGTTTTCCTCAGCTTTCCAGCTCCTCTGTGTCCAATGCAATGTCTAGGGTGCCTGTCTCTGTGTCTAGTTCTACCCTGGGCCTTCATTCTTCAGCAGACTTTGTGCACTTGTACCTTATGTGGTTTTTTTGCAGCTCATCTGTTCCTCCCCCAGTGGTAGACAGTTACTGCCATTGCCATGACTACAGTGCCTCTGAAATTTCCTCACTCCTTCTGCTGAGGCTTGAGCAGGCCCTCGCCACCCGTGTCGTGGGGTCTCTCGGTTCTCTTGTGCCATCACAATCTTTCTTGTGAGCACACAGTGAAGGCCTCTGGAAAAGAGTTGGTTGGTGGGTGGAGATTCCCCTTATGTCTGCGCTTCCTGGGGATTCTAAATAATCACACCAGTTCACGTTCTCTCTTTAAAAGAGAGAATGCTGGTTAAAAATTCAGCGGTTTTTTCTTACCTGCATAAATGGCAACTTCCTCTTCCATTTGTTTTGCTGCCAGTATGAAAGGAGCTATGGGTTCTCCTCTGTCCTGGGAAGTTATTTCCACATTTTAGATTTTGGTTCATTAGGTTTCTTTAAAACCTGAACTTGCTTATAGGTTTTTAAAAATTATGACTTTGTAGATTATCGGGCTTATTTTTGTAGCTAGGATGGGAGCGATGCTCTCATGTGACTTTCTTCATCTCTAGTAGAAATGAAATTCAACAAAGCTTTTCATACTGAGTTTTATGTTGAAATGGTTATGAGCCAATTCTAATCAACTTTTTAATGCGTTCTTTTTAAATTCTTGATCATCATTTAAAAGAGAGTTTTGCACAGAGGTGATAAAATATTTAAACCTATTTTTTTACAATCATTTAAATATTTGCAAGAGTTAAAATTATATTCAAAGACTTCCATAGTGATTCTTTTTCTTTAATTGACAAATGCTATGCTAAATTTTATTTTGTAACAATGCAAACAGAATTCAAATGCAAATTATCTTTTGCATATCTAGTGTGAAAAATAACACACTGTTAATGGCAGCTCTAATTTATAGAACTGGTATGGCAAAGCATTCACTGCAAAGTTAACTGATTTTCTAGTAAAAACATGTTAGTCACAAACAAACAATTATCTAACTTATGTGAAATAGAAATTTGGGGTTACAAACTGAATCCCAAAGAAAATGAAATCAATATTTTGAAGAAATACATTCATTCTCATGTTCACTGCAGCATTATTCATAATAGCTAAGATAACCAAACCAACCTGTCTATTAGCCAATGCAGGAAATATGGTATATACACAATGGAATACTATTCAGCCTTTAAAAAGAAGGAAATTATTGTTGGTGACAACATAGATGAACCGGGAAGATGTTACGTTAAATGCAATAAGCCAGGCACAGAAAGACACATACTGCTTGCTCTCACTTACATGTGGAAGCAGAAAAGTTGAACCCACAGCAGCCAAGGGCAGAATGCTGGTTACCAGGAGCTGGGGTGGAGAAGCTGGGGAGATGTTGATGAAGGGACACAAAATTTCAGTTAGACAGGAGGGTAAGTTCAAGGGATCTATTATAAAACATGGTGACTTATAGTCAAAAAAATGTATTACACATATAAACTAAGAAATTGCTAAGAGAGCAGGTATTATTTCCCATGGCTTTAATGTGTCCACTCTAAAATTCAGGTGTTGCCAAGGTGCCGGGTGCAGTAGCTCATTCCTGTAATCCCAGAAGTCTGGGAGGTCAAGGCAGGTGGATTGCCTGAGGTCACAGGTTCAAGACTAGCCTGAGCAAGAGTGAGACCCTGTCTCTAAAAATAGCCAGGCGTTGTGGTGGGCACCTGTAGTCCCAGCTACTTGGAAGGCTGAGGCAGGAGGATCACTTGAGCTCAAGAGTTTAAAGTTTCTGTGAGCAATGATGGTACTCAACCCTAGGGCAACTAAGTGATACTCTGTCTCAAAAAAAAAAAAAAAAAAGAAAAGAAAAGAATAAAAGAGGTGGGGCCTTTAGGAGGTAAGGCATGAAGGCTTTTCCCTGGTGATAAAATTAAAGCCTTTATGACTGGCTTTTGAAATTAAAGCCCTTATAAAAGACGCTTCACCCAATGTTCAGCTTGTTTGCCCTTCCACCTTTGGCTTCGTGAGGACTCAGCCTCTCCCAGAGGTTACAGCGCAGGGGTGCCATTCTGGAGGTGTAGTGCACCTCACTAGACTGAGGACCAGCCAGTGCCTCATTCTTGGACTTCCCACTCTTCAGAACTGTGAGAAAAAAAGGTTTTGTTCTTTATAATTACCCAGTCTCAGGTATTTTGTTATAGCAGCACAAAATAGGCTATGACAGGTGTTCTAGCCACAACAAACTGACAAGTGCCTGAGGTGATGCATATGTTGATCAGCCCATATAGCACACCTGACCCCTGTATCATGGCCAGGCCACTGTCTGACCCAGCCTGAGCAAGGTAATAGATGTCTGAGCAAGGTAATAGGATATGTTACTGTACCAAGTCAAAGAGAGCACCAGAATTACCGAAATGACTGAGTCTAGTTCAAATGCCTAAACGGCTTTAAAAGTGCCCTGCACTGCCCTCATTCTTGGCAGTGGCAGTCTGGTGGGAGAGGAAGGAGCATGTATTTAGGGAACTCCAAAGCTATTAGAATTCCAACTCAACCACTTAACTGGCTGTAGGGGAGCTGGAGAAATTATTTGCCATCCCTATGCCTTAATCTTCCTCCTTGTAAAGTGGAGTTACTAATGGTACAGAGCTCACGGGGTATTATGCGCTAATACTCAGAGCATAGGAACGTTGCACTATTTTAGTTAAAAGAGATTTTTGGTGCTCCTGATATCACAACAAACAGGAGACTGCTTCCTCTACCTTTTTATAAAGCATCTCCCTAAAATGAGAACAGGTACAGGTGTTGGGGGGGGACATGTGCAACCAAACATTTCTATGATCAAAAGTGTGGGAAATGCTGTACATTATACTTCCTTTGGAAGCTTCCTGGAATTCGTTTGCATATCAAAGGTGCTGAGATGCTCCACTATAGAGAAATTTGTTCTATTTTATTTATGCAGGATGTCTCAAGTTTATTTATACACAAAACACTTTTTTTGTGGCCCATTTCTTAACATCCTGTGTAATTTTTTTCATCTGTCAACATACCTGTTTTTTTTTTTTTTTTAAATCACTTCAATGCACGGAGAAAAACTAAAGAGTTAGTGTTGCTTGTGGACAATGGAACAGAAAATAAATGCTATGGCATATCAGTTAAAGTGATAAAAATCAATAAATGATATTAATAAAACTCTACTGGACATAGGAGTTTGTGTGATGATACAGGTGAACTAAACTCATCCTCTAAAGGAAGTCAGGCAGTCTCTCAAAATAGTACATAATGCAAAAGTCACAAATTGATTATTTGTAGATAGGAGAGGAAGAATCCAAACAATTGAAATCGCTGACTTTTATTACAAGTCCCTTTGTAGAACCTGATTTAAAAATAATGATGCATAAGATAAGAATGTATATGTGCACACAAATCTGAATATTTTAAGTTTCCAGGTTTTCTTTAATCTAGGCTGGGCCGACCCTAGAAGTGCAGAGAAGGAATGTCAAGGGGCTAAGGACCCCTCCCCGCAACCTCACAAGTCTAACAGCACATGGCGCTGTGATCAATCATGGAGAGGCAGCTGGAACTCATGGACTGCTTTCCACTCACTCCCTTTCTGTTCTCTGCATACTTTAATCATTTTTCCTCCTTCTCTCCCTTTTCTTTTCCATATTTCATGCTGTCCTGCAGTTCCTTATTGCAGTGGAAGATTAAGAAGAACCTAATAAGCCCAGGGCAACTGGCTGATTGGCAAATTCAGCTACTGTGCTATCTCAACAGTTATTATAACTATTTTTTCCTCCCATGCCTGCTCCTTTGTGTCATCTTTTACCCAACAGATTCTGAGAATTCACTATAAATCCTAAGCTAAGAAGCATTTCAAGATGCAGAAGCTTTAGAAATGGGTCCAGATGCATTATCTAAGCTCCCTTAAATCACTAAAGCCAAGTCAAGGTAGCCTGACTCACTGATTAAATGATTTGTTCTGCCTGGATTTAATTTCTAGCTTTTCTGGAATTCAGTGGTGGTCTCAATAACAGCATTAGTCTTACCCAGAAACCTGAATTTGGTTTCCTCTTGGTTTACATGTGTAGCTCCCATTAGGGACTAATCTTAGTTCTCTAAAATGCAGCTCAGAACTCTCCTCCTTTCTGAACACCCCTTGCCCCAGCTCAGGACCCCATTTTCTGCCTCTTCTACTGCATGTTTACTCATCATTGCCCAGAAATTCTCCCACATCCCTTTGTGACAACCCCTCCGATTCTATACTGTGGTCTGATTACCTATCTGTCCTCACCTTGTCGAAAGGTGCACCCTAGACACACAGCTGCTGTGTACAGTCCCCTCCTCTTGAGTGTGGGTAGGACCCGTGAATATGATGGCTGTCACTGTGGCAGAGGTGACACAGTCTGTGATTACCTTCATTATGTAAGTCTGCCACATCCGACAGCAGGAATGCAGCCTTGACAATACCTTGATTTTGCATACTGAGACCTGGCTGCATACTTCTGACCTCCACAGCTGTAAAATAACATTTATTGTTTTAAGGCAGAAAGTATATAGTAACTCATAAGAGCAGCAATAGGAAATTAGTCCAGACTTCAGCTCCTGCCTGCCTCATGTATGGAATATAATCTGAGTAGGACCAGATTATAGTGATCAATCACTATTGCTTGTTCCTCTTTCTACCCAAAGAGAAAACACAACCCAGATTTTCTAAGACCAAAATCAAGATGGAAAGCCCGTGGAGCTGGGTCATCTCAGTGGCAATACCCAGAATAAATCTCATCATAAATTTCCACATCTGAGTTCACTGTGGGTCCATCCTTCCCAAAGTTGATCATTGTGATTACCTTGTGAGTCAGTTAGTGTCCTTGTGTTTATGAGAAACATCAGTTGTTGCTTAAATTAGCCAAATGCAATTTCTTTTGCTTACAGCCAAAAAACTCTACCAACTCTCCTTTTATCAGCAGTTAATATTTTCTCTCAGAAATATTCTTGGTAGCTTGAATTCCTCTTCCAGATATTTTGCTTCGTGCTTTAACTACATTTTAACCCTTGACAACAATTAACTATGTACCTATTAACTCTTTACAATAATTCTAAGATTAGCTATTTTTAAACTCATTTCTCTGATAGAAAACAAAGACACAGAGGCTAACTTGCCTCATGTCATGAACTATTTGGTGATAGCACCTGAATTCAAATGTGGGTCTCTTCTTTCTTTTTTTTTTTTTCCAACAATGAAATTTTATTTTAATGAATTATGGTACATCTAAAATATGAGAATAACAATGAAATTGTAGATAGATATTTCTTTGCATGGCCAGATGTTCATAATAAGATGGTTAGAGGTAAGTCAGTTTACAACACAATATGGGAAGTATCATTCTTTATTTAATGTTATAGATTGAATTGTGCCCTCCCACTCCCCAGATTCAAATGTTGAAGGCCTAAACATCCATTTGCTCAGCCACCAAACTGTGCTGTTCGATAGAGTGATGGCTATCAAAGAAAGGAAAGACATTCCTTCCAGAAAGAACAGAATAACCTGAAGTACAGGGCAGGAAGTAAGCTATGCGGCTGTTGTAGACTGAGAGGTGAAGAAAGGAGAATATTTTCAAAAGGGAAGAAAACAGGGTAGAGAAATTAATCAACCAACGTTTGTTGTTCCTCCCTGCCTGTGGTCTGTGCTATCGTATGTTGACAAAATATTAAGCAAGAGAACAATGGGAAACAGAAGACATAGTTCCTATTCCCAGGGGGTTTAGTAATCCACTCCTTATGATAAGACCAATGATACCAAAGAAAAGGGCTGTTGGGAGGATTTTATACAGAGAAATCTTTTAGCAAGGAGTTTGGCAAGTAATGGGCTAAACAAACATTTACTAACTAGCCCTTTTGTAGAGGGAGAGATCTTTCCTTTAGATATGGCAGTGCCTCCACCTGAGTTTTGTCCCAGCTTGCAGCCCTGATCTAATGTTGCTTTCCTGTTTCCCTGTCTAAGGGTAATCTTAGTTTCCTTCTTTTCTAGTTCCTTGGAGGGCATTTCCCTCTGGGCTCCCAGTGCCAGCAGGCTACCCAATAGGCACTGGTGGGTTTTCTCCCCACACATCTTCCTTCCCTTGCTTCCCAAACTGAGAGGCTAGAAGACTGTCTTTGATGAGGGTATGCATAATACTGCATCGGCATTTTTAGCTAGAGAAAGGTCTATTGTCTTCAGTGATTCCTGCTCACGCTGGATTATTTCAACCCAATATCCTCTAGAAGAAATGGAAGGACATAAAACCTTTCTCTCCAGCACCACGTAAGGGAAACTGTATGGTCAGAGCTGGGGCCTAGGGAAGAAGTGGGGGAAGAGTGGACAGAAAAAGACCAAAAGTCAAGGGGGAGAAGAACTGAGAGTGGATCAGAGAGCAGGTGGACCAAGAGGCAACTCGGTGAAACAAGGCCATTCATTTATTCATCCTATGGATATTTATGGGTGTCATCTTCTGTATTTCAGGGAACGTACTTGTGGGAGAAGAAGGCCTGGCCCTCAAGGAATTCCTGTAATAGGAAAGTCATGGACAATACCCTTGTGAACAAGTTACATGATTTCAGAGAATGGTAAATACTAAGACAAAGATAAGAGGATGATGTAACAGTGCCTGGGGATGAGAGTGGAAAGAACAGCATTGGATAAAGAGGCCTGGAAGGTCTTTGAAGTCATGATGGTTAAGCCCAGATCTGAATGGTTGGAAGGTAGCATGTAGAGATGAAAAGAATGTTCCAGGCAAACAAACAAACAAAACCAAAACACCACCACAAGTAACTAAGAGAAAGACTGGTCCAGGCAGGAAGAAGAAGTTCAAAGTCTTGGTGGGCACACTTGGGAAAGTGAGGCAAGATCCTGCCATGGAACTGTTTCTACTCTGTGCTCTAGGTGTGCTGACATGCACACAATTGTCTGCAGTAATTTCCTCTCAGACAGGAGCCTCTACCCGTGCAGTCTTCCCAAAGTCAAAGGGAAGGCCAAGATAATGACACGTCTTTTACAGATGAGGAATCCCAGGCACAGAACAATGGTATGATCATCCCAGAGAAATAGAGCAGTGGAGGGGCCAAGGCTCTGACCCTGCATCGCTTCTATACCAGCTGTGTGTTCTTTGCTTTAATCCACAGAATGCTTTCTGCATCCAGTTCTTGGTCTGCCTACTTTCTCAGGTTTTCTCTTTACTCTTTCCACAATGTCCTAAAGAAGCCTGGACATCCTGCATGATTCGGCAAGCCTGACCTTTCCTCCTATTTCTTCCCACCTTTTTTCTTGTGAAGCCTGTCTGCCTCCACCCACCTCAGCAGGTCTCTGGAGACAAGGTCTTCTTGGACAGAAGAAACACAGAGAGTAGGTCCCTTAGCAAGTACCCTGGAGCACAGGCAGGCTGGGCCCACAGTCCCTATGTGCCCTTCTCCCATATTCTATGTCCCTGCTTACCCCAAGGGCAGATATTGCAGTGATTGTCAAACTCCACAGGCCCTAACAGAATTCTACCTGGAGCCGGGTAAAAATGCAAATTCCAAGGCTCTACCACCATAGCATCTGATTCAGTGCACTTGGCATGGGTGCCAGGAATCAGGATTTTAAAAGAAAATCTCCATCAATTTCTTTTCTCTAAATCAAATTAAATGATTCCAATGACAGAAATAGTCTGAGTTCATCTTTTTTTTTTTTGAGACATAGTCTCACTATGTCACCCTTGGTAGAGTGCCGAGGTGTCACAGCTCATAGCAACCTCAAACTCGTGGGCTTAATGATTCTCTTGCGTTATCTTCCCAAGTAGCTGAGACTACAGGTGCCCACTACAACACCCAGCTATTTTTGTTATTATTGTCGCAGTTGTCATTGTTGCTTTAGTTGGCCCCTGGCAAGGTTCGAACCCACCAGCCTCGGTCTATGTGGCTGGTGCCATCGCCACTGCTACGGGTGCCGAGCCTGACTTCATCTTTTAATTCAAATATACCTGTTAATATGAGTTTCAAAAGTATAATTTAATAGTTCTTGAATATAATTTGAATTTAATGTTGAGAATATTAGATATTACTACAACTACTGAGAAATAGAGAATGCAGTGATAGAAAGTTTAAAATGATGTAGCTATAATGAATTTACCCCACTTTATGGTAAGTTGTAAAACAATTTTAAAAATCAAATGCTTTCATTTATGTGTTAAAAAAAATCTGACTCTATGCTTCAATCTCAGTCAGAAGTGGGGACCTGTCTCCTCCTGGGTTCATAGAATGGAGAGCTACTAGGAGGCTGAAGCAGGTAGATTGCCCAAGCTCAGGGGTTTGAGACTAGCCTTAGTGAGAGCAGGACCCTATTTCTACTAAAAATAGAAAAGCTAGCTGAGTGTAGTGGCACCTGCCCAGTGGTTTCAGCCCTAGTTACTAGGGAGGCTGAGGCAAGAGAATCTCCTAAGCCCAAGAGTTTGAGGATGCTGTGAGCTATGATGCCATGGCACTCTACCCAGGGCAACAGAGTAGGACTCTTATCTCAAACAAACAAACAAACACAAAAACAAAGAATTGGGGGTAGACAATGTCTGCAAAGTAGGATGTGTCCTCTAGTATCCTAATTGCCATGGTTGTTCCCGAGGGCCACGTTTTCTGAGCTCACAAGTATGCCTGGAAATCTGACAGCTCTGCTGCTCCTTAGCCAGACTTAGGCCCTGGGAAGCTGGTGGCCAGGCAGTCATTCCCTTGCCCGTGTTTTCATGCTCCTCATGAGCCCTCTGCAAAGTCACATAGGGGTTGATGCTACTGACAAAACCCTGAGAACTCATGTCCTCCCAGCCAGGAATCATGTTTATAGTACATGTCCCAAGGAATTCTGAACTAGCTGGATTGACTTCTGGTAATGATGCCTAGGGAGCTGGATTCATTGAGGATTCATTCCTTAGTTCAGAAAACATTCATTGACTGTTACTCAGTGGCAGGTACTGTTCTAGACACTGAAGAGAGAGCAACGATCATAGCAGGCAAAGTCCCTGCTTTCACAGAATATACATTTTTGTCTGTCTTAGACAGACAACAAACAAATTCACAAAGAGTATCCATAAGAAAGTGTTGAGTAGAGACAAGGAAAAGGAAGAAGGGAGAGAGGGAGAGGGGAAGGATGCTGCTCTCTGAAAGGGTGATCCTGGAGGGGGCACCTGGGCAAGGCCTGGCTGGACAGAGGGGAGACCCCAGGGGAGAGGGTCTTGAGCAGAGACTGACCATGGCACAGGGCCAAGGTGGGGCATGCTTGGTGACTCTGGAGGCTGAAGGGGAGGCCAGTGCAGCTGACCCGGGGGGGGACCCAAGGTGGGGGACTTGAGTCACAAGGCTAGCAGGGCCCATCGGGAGGACCACTGGGGTGGGGGAAGTGATAGGAGTCAGAAGGCTTTTAGGCAGGGACAAGAAAATGGGGCCCAGAGAAGAAGGGTCAGGAGAAGGGGGTTGGGCACCCCAGCAGGAAGTTTCATCACGTCCAAAGAGTGGCCACGTGACATATGCAGCCATTAGTTAATAGCTGTTGCTAGGTGGGACATACCAAGAAGAAAGACCCCAAAGGGACTTGGTGAGGGAAGCTGCTGGTTCCAACAGGGAGCCAATACCCACCAGCCGTTTTAATTTGAAAGAGCCAAGCAGAGTGAGCTACCAAAACTCAGGAGGATACTCAAGGCTTAAACCCCCAGACCAGTGGTTCTCAACCTGTGGGTTGCAACCCCTTTTTTCCATTTGTAACAAGGCGGCAATTAGGAAAGTTGAGAACCACTGCCCTAGACAAAGAGCCAAAGGTGGCAGCCTCCTGGGGACCCTCTCCTCCGAGGCTTTCCTCTTTCCTTTCTTCTCTTGCTTTCATTTCCTTGAACTCTGTGAATTCATTCTTCAATTCCTGAGACCAAGAACCGGAAAATTCTGGTGTCAGACGGACAAGGTTTACCGGATCCCAAAGGAGGAATCCCTTTTGGTGCCAGCACATGAGTAGCAAGGGGCACGCTGCCCAGAGCCTCTGGGACTCCTCTCACCAGCGCTGGTGCCTGTCCTCAGCTTCCGGGTGCCTTTGGAAGACTGTTCCAGGCCACTGGGCCTGCTTTGCCCCCAGGGAGCATGTGAAGAGTCCAAACAGCCTGAAGTGTTACGGGCCTTAAACTCATGGAGTCACAGGCCCAAGCCCCAGGGGATATGAAAGTCACTTCCCGCACCCCGTCCATGCTCTCACTGCCCCACTCTCTGACTGTGGTCTTGTCCCTTGCACCAAAGCTTTAAGCTCGGCTTCTGGGACAATTGACTCCATGACGATCCTGGGGACTAATACCCTGCCAGCCCCCTATGCTCAAACTGCATCCCTCTGTACCCCAAGGAGGGCTGCCTGGCAGTGCCTAGCTGTGGCTCTTTGCCTTTCCACCTGGCTTCTTCTCCTGAGACTTTTGAATTTTCAAATCTCCCCATTGCTGGGAGTTCACGGTGCAGTTCAGGGGAGATGGCTGGAGTCTTTCCCACAGCAGCCTTCGCCACCCGGCAGCTTCAGTCCTATCTCGGCGCTGGTGGGAAGTGTGCCTATTCTTTGCTATTTGAGGCCCTCATGCCATCTGAGCTTAGCTTTCTCCTATAGGAACTGTGATAATCAAACTCACCTTGCTGGGTGGTTGTGCCAGCTGAATGCTGCGAAGCTCAGGAAATGCCTGGCCCACGGTAGTTGCTCAGCAAATTCCTTCACCTTCCATTTCTGTACTACCCTTAGATTTTAGCATTTTCCTCCCTTTCCTCAAGGAGCTGGAGGAAGGCTTCTAAAACAACTATGATAATAGCAAGCACTTATTCTATATTTACTAATGTGCCAGGAATAGTGCCGAGTGCTTTGTGCATGTGATCACTTGCGCATTTACAAAAGCTCTATTGTCTGTCATTTGTTTTACCTGTAAGCCAGACAAGCATTCTTGGGTGTGTGTGTGATTTTAGTGAAGCAGCAGCCCAGGTGCATTTGGCATAATAACGTGCATGGAAGGGAAAGCCAGGTGGAGAGGCCCACATTCTTTCTTTTTTTTGAGACAGAGTTTCACTTTGTCACCTTGGGTAGAGTGCTGTGGCATCACAGCCCACAGCAACCTCAGACTCTTGGGCTCAAGTGAGTCTCTTGTCTCAGCCTCCCAAGTAGCTGGGACTACAGGCACCCATCACAAGGCCCAGATATTTTTTGTTGCAGTTGTTATTGTTTAGCTGGCCTGGGCTGGGTTCAAACTCACCACCCTCAGTATTTGTGGCTGGTGCTGTAATGACTGTGCAACAGGTGCCAAGCTGGGGCCAGCATTCTAATAAGGACTTCCTCTCCTGAAGGCTGACACAGGCCTTTGTTGTTTGCATTTCTTTTACATCCGATGCATTGCCTATTAGCTTAGAACAGTGATTTTTTTCAACCCATAGCACACTGGTGTGCCACAAGAAGAGCTTAGGTGTGCTGTGAAAATTTTTAGAGGTCATTAATTAAATTATTTTTCAAAGAAGTTCAAAGCACAGAACATTTTTTTTAACTATTTTTTGATAAAAATATTTAAAGTGTACCAAGGAAGTTTAATTATAGTTTCAAGTGTACCATGAGATGAAAAAGGTAGAAAAACACTGCCTTAGAGAAATGTCACAAATGCTTGTATATTGGTGAAATTAGTGGCTTGTTAAATAGCAGGGCACCTGTTAGAAATGGGTTTTCAATGGTGAACTAAGGATCATCAAGATACTTGGATTGGATAAAATATATTAGAAATACTCTCTACCGTTGTGTGAGCTGGGTATAGAGATCTAGAGACACCTCTGGCCTGAATCCTTAGGAACAATTCCGGAGGTTAACTTCTTTCGCTTGTCTCGTGTACAGCTACAAGCAAAAGGAGGATTCTGGTGTCTCAAGCCAGTTATGACATTAACAGAATCCCACCGTTAATGAATCTGTGTGTCTGCCTCCCGGAAGTCTCGTGCAAAATGAGGTTTGAGACATTCAAATGACAGAGAGGTGGGACTTGATGAAGCTTACAGAGCAGGTATTATGACTACTTTTGGATTTGCTCACTAAATGTCTATATGTGTGGCAGAATATTGATATTTCCTTCCTTTTTAACCTGGTAGCTGGCTTGTAGAGGAAGGCTGGCCCATTCTCACCCACCTTAGCCTTCTTAGATTACCCAGATCTACCCAAAAGAAACTAAGAAATTTGTATTAAAATGAAGCCAGTTCACAGTAAAGCCTATGGATAAGTCCTGCTGTTAGAGGAGCTCAGTGACTTGCCCCTGGCACCAGAAATCTGCAGACCAGCGCCCAAGCCACTCTCTTGATCATGCTGCCCAGCATCCTTTCGGTATCTAGTTCTTCCTTCATTTTTGTCTGGAGAAAGGAGGCCTCAGCACAATTGGCTGTGGGGATGTATAATTCTTTGCTATGGTGATATCCCGTGTATGATAGGATGTTTGGTAGTGTTGTGCCGCCCCGGGGGTCGCCAACCCAAAGACCACTCACGATACACGAGTCGATGCAAGAAGCAAGAGGCTGGTTTATTGCTGACGCGTCAGGGTCCCTCAGCCGCTTGGGGGAAGGACCTTGAGCGGCTGTTACAGGCTGTTTTTAAAGTAAAAA
>CAUYON010053100.1:0-11192 GCA_963573935.1 Arctocebus calabarensis
TTATTCATATTGCCAGAGTTTTTCTGTTGATTCCGCCTCATGATTATTTTTCACTGTTGCCTATGACCGTCCTCAGAGTTGGGGAGGTGTCTCTCCCAGATCAGACCCTGGCAGAATCACTCTGTTGTTACTGGATCTTTGTAAGGAGTGAGCCTGTGTTTCTAATGATTTCCCAAACCCTGCAGGGTGGAGAGCTTAAATCCTCCTCAGCCTGCTTAGAAGACACTTTAAATTGCTAACTTGGGCTAAGCAGAAGCTTTCCCAGGAAAGTGCTGTGGCTGGGATCATTCCTTAAGTGGCTATTCACTTACCCAGTGTGCCAAAACCAGTCTCACCCTATGCCCCTGAGGGCTAAGGCTGCAAGGCATCTCAGTCCCTGCCTTTAGGCTGCTCAGTCACTAGATTACTTGCTCCTGCCCAATGCCTGTTCTGCGATCCTGAGGGTGGAGCTTGCCAGGGCAGTTCTCCCACAATGGCTCCACACAGCCCACCACCAAACACTGGCAGCTCCGTCTGGCTTGGTGACCCAGTCTGGGGCCCTAGACAACACTCAAAAACCCCTGCACTCCTGCCCAAGTTCTCCCAAGGCAGTTCAACTGAGTGCCAAGTCCAAAAGAAACCCAAACGGCTCACAGGCAAGGCCTTTCCAGCCTGCAGTCCCACTGTTGCCCCACCCACAGCCGCTGACAGGATTGGACCAAACAAACAGACACAACCACTTGCCCAATCTCTGCCGCTTTAGCCCTCCTCAGGGTGTCCAGAAGCCTTGCGCTGTCTCCCTGTGTCCCCAAAGGGAAGTTTCTGGGCAGATCCTGCCTGGCAGAGATGCCCAAAGTCCTCTCTCCCCGGTCTCACTGAGCCCAGCCGCAAGGAAGCTGTTACTCCCAGTTTGAATAATTGAGTGTAGCTCTTACTTTCAGAAGGACTGCCTAAGGGCAGTCAGGCCTATCTGTCCTGTTTGTCCATACAACCAGACAAGCAGCCTTCAGCTGTACTACTGAAAGACTGATGACCATAGAGGTGAGGATGGAGAAGAATTGTGGATATAGTAGCAGGTATTTTGCCCAGGAGGGACAGAAACTAGGCCTATCCCTGCTATTTCCAATGGACTCCTTAGAAAGGCTAAAGGGAACTGTGATCAAATAGCAGCCAGGGCTGTTCTATAGAGGATGCCTGACTTAGTAGTCAAATCTAAGGCACTTGCAATAGTTTGGGAGAGCTTTTGTGAGGAAGGCCCCAGGTGTAGCTCTAAAAGAAAAAGGTTATTAATGTGTTTTTTTCTCCCCTGCCTCTTGGGTCTTCTGGTGTTTCCTTCACTGCCAAAAAAGCAGTACGTGCTATTCCACTCACTATTACTTCATTGTGTTTACAGTTATCCCCTACTTGCACCAAGATCTTACATCAAGAAGGTTCAGGTGCAAAAAGAAACAAGTACTATTTTTTTAACTTACAGGTACCCATTATGACCCCTACTTCGGCCAGTATGTCTACTGTGGGGTGATCTGATGAGCAGAGCTCTCAAACCAGTGTTCATCTTATGATGAAGATCTTACCAATCTAAAAAGAGAATTCAGGCAGCTGAGCCACACTTACCTTCAATCGAACCCTAGACCCAGAAGTTGCAGCAACCAGGCCAGTATGGGATTCTCATTAGGGAGAAGATAGAAGCACCCTCCCCAGGAGGGGTCACTAGCAGAGCCCACATTTTTTGAATAGATCTTTGTAATCTTCCACTCCTTTTGTCCTGATCATTATCCAGGAAGTGGCTGAGAGGAGGTAATTTCTTTCTGAGAATAATCACTATTCATTGACCAAACTAATTTACTACGGTGTGTGGACCAGAAAGAGGGGAGGGAGGTAGAGGTTGTTTCAATGCCCAACAATAAGGCTTTGTTTCATTACTTTTTTTTTTTTTTGAGATAGGGTCTTCCTCTGTTGCTGGGCTATAGTGCAGTGGGGCCATCATAGTCCTCATAGCTCACAGCAACATCAAACTCCTGGGCTCAAGCAATCCTCTTGCCTCAGGCTTCTGAGTATATGGGACTATAGGTGTGCATCAGTATGCCTGGTTAATTTTAATTTTTATTTTGTGTGGAGATGGCATCTTGCTATGTTGCCCAATCTGGTTTTGAACTCCTAGGCTTAAACAATTCTCCTGCCTTGGCCTTCCAAAGTGCTAGGACTGGCTCAGTGCCTTTGGCTCAGCGGGCTAAGGCACCAGCCACGTACACCTAAGCTGGCAGGTTCGAATCCATCCCCGGCCTGCCAAACAACAATGACAGCTGCAACCAAAAAATGGCCAGGCGTTGTGGTGGACGCCTGTAGTCCCAGCTACTTGGGAGGTGGAGGCAAGAGACTCGCTTGAGCCCAGGAATTGGAGGTTGATGTGAGCTGTGATGCTACAGCACTCTCTCCAGGGTGACAGCTTGAGGCTCTGTCTCAAAAAAACAAAACAAAACAAAGTGCTAGGACTACAAGTGTGAGCCCCCATTTCCAGCTCCTGTCCTCTCTTTCAATAAGCATCAGTCTTCTGTGGTTGATGAAATTCCTGGGGAAAGCGTTGATGACAATGCAGTTTAGACAGATTGCATAGGGGAGTGCAGAGAAAGCCTCTTTGCATTAGCTGTTTCTCAAGTGCTTTCCGCTTGAAATAATCAATTGTCCCCTGGTATCTCCTGGATTTCTTCCCGGACCCCTGTAGATCCCCAAATTCTCTAGTGCTCAAGTCCCTTATATAAAATGGTGTGGTTTGTATTTAAACTATGTGCATCCTCTCATACACTTTAAAGCATCTCTAGATCGCTTATAATACCTAACAAAATGTCGATGCCGTGCAAATTGTTGTCATGCCGTATTGTTTGTATTTGCATTTTATTGTTATATTATAATTTTTGCTGCTTTTATTTTTTTAATAGTTTTTGATCTGAGGTTGGTTGAATCCCTGGATGTGGAACCTGCAGATGGGACGAGTGTATACCGAAACCGTGTGGCATGTCCCAAAGTCCTTCACTGTCACATTTTGGAGCGGCATATCTTGGTGTCTGGCAATGCATATTAATCTTAGAGTAATTATGAAATAAGAATGAAAACAACTCAGAATCTCATCACCCATAGATAAGTACTGTTATGCCTAGTCCTATGTTTTTTCCTAAAAAAGAAATGTGGACTGTATTGTATGTTTTATAAATTTTTTCCATTTATTTTTTAATTGTATATATATATTTTTTTCTCATGGATTATAAGTGTAATTTTGTTACATTGATGTATTTTCTAACAATTTTAAATTGGGAGAGTGGCAAATCCATTAAACACTACCAGTGCACTGTGGACTAGCTTGTGCAATAAACAGTGCCCTACTGTTAGACAACAAATGATCTAGAAAGCCAAACACAGCTAAATGTCAAGGGCCACAGTGGTGTGTGTGCCTGGACTCACTAACTGGATTAGAACATCAATATTGTAAGTAAAAAAAAAAAAAAAGTCAATAGCAGTGAGGTACGACCAACATCCCTAAAATGCAGTCAAAATTCTGATGTAGCTAGTCTGCCAAGGTTGGGTCACGCCTTGTGCTTTGTGAGCTTCCAAACCACAAGATAAGGAGTCACCTGTGGTCGGCATCACCATTCTGGTATGGAGTGGTGTCCTCTCCATGTAAAACACGGAGCCTTTCACTTTACGCCAAGCTGGGGGGATGAGGGGGTGATGTCCTGTCCAGTACAAGGATAGATCCAAACAGCAATGGTGAGAATTTGGGCAGCACTGTCTCTATCAGAGCTTAACTCCCATCAGTTCTTTAGAGAAGGCCCTAGTGTGAGCATCTACATAAATAACCCACAGAGTTTAATCAGCAAAGACATTTCGTTTCCATTGTTCATGGTCCTGACAAGGTCCATCTGTAGTTTTTCCACTTGGCAGGTTAAAAAACTAGGTCCTCATCAGTAGCCCAAGAGTTTGTATAAATACAGCATGATTCATCAAGGTGAGATATTAGAATGGCCTTAAGTTCTGTCCACATTTGGGTTTTTTTTTTTTTTTTTGAGGCAGAGCCTCAAGCTGTCACCCTTGGATAGAGGATAGAGTACCATGGCATCACAGCTCACAGCAACCCCCAATTCTTGGGCTCAAGCGAGTCTCCTACCTCCGCCCCCCAAGTACCTGGGACTATAGGCACCTGCCACAACGCCCAGCTCTTTTTTGATTGCAGCCGTCATTGTTGTTTGGTGGGCCCGGGCTGGATTCGAACCCACCAGCTCAGGTGTATGTGGCTGGCACCGTAGCTTGTTGAGCCACAGGTTCCAAGCCTTCTGTCCACATTTGAATAAAGATCATGTTCATTGGCTTGGCGCCAATGAACATGATCTTAGTTAGTATTTTCCTTTAGTTAGTATTTTCCTCAGGGAAATACTAACTAAAACAGGAACTTTACCCTTCCGGAGATCTAGTCATGATCAAAACTCTTCCCTCTAATTCACCTTCCCTGACCCCAACTTGGGAAGTCCCCTTTCCTGTTATCTTGTCTTCTTCTACTGCTAAAGTTACAGGAGTCGATTCCTGCATACGTCATTCACGAGTGAAGTCCTGGAACCCTCCATCTTCTAAAGTGGCAGGCAATGAAGACAGACAACCACAGACCACCTACACTTGTGAGCCAAAAGAAAGTTTGAAGTTATTATTTAGGAAACAGCAAGAAAAACCCTAATATGGTTTTCTTTTAGCATCATCGAATAAGTGCTTCTGACCTGATGCTGTTCTACCTTTGCCTATTACTAATTGCACTAATCAGATTTATGTTTTCCAGAAATGTCATCAAGCCACACACAATAAAGATGGTTCCAGTCTGTGAACCCCTGTATCACACTCTCCTCTGGAGAAACCCTAACTGCCCCCTTCTATCTTCACCCGATTCAGCAGGAAGCAGTCAGATCGAGTCTTCGCCCCTTTTCCCTAACAGCAGTTGGAGTTTCTACTCAGAGAGGGAGAATTGATGCAGGACAATTGGCGCCCTAGCCAGCTCAGCGGGGCTGGAGGACCTGCCGCCTCCTCCTTGGCAGTGTTGGTGGTGCGGCAGCCAGCTGAAGAGCAAGCGGGATGGATGACAGGCAAGGAGGGGGACCTCCAACCTCCACCAGAGGCTCCAGTTGCCAAAAAGGCTGGACAACTGCTGAGGAGACACCTGTGCCTTGGTGTCTCCTTCACTTCACACTTAGGACTAAAGGCGGAACCCCCATTTCCTATGCCTAGGTCAATTTCTTGTGAATTTCCTAGGCCTCAATTGCATGAATGGACTGTATCCATCCACTGATACATTCATTCACCTTGCCCCTGGCGGAAGGGACTGTATTCATTCGTTTCCTGGCCAAGGAACCCATAAACCTATATATACCCTGAGACTAAAGGCCTAAAGGAGGAGATGGGGAAAGACTGGGAGAGAAACAGAGAGAGCTTCTCTCTCCCCACTGGAGTTCTCTCCCTCTACCAGGAGTTTTAGTGTTTTCTGTATTCTTTTCTGTAAATAAATTCTGTCTTACCAATAGGGGGTAGGAGGGAATAAGGTAATGAAGAATAATAAAATACATGTTAAAAAAATTTTTAAAAAAACAAAAACAATTATTCAAACTGAACTGGGGACTGTAAGACCCAACAGCCAGTGGGGAGGCCACATTGGACACATACTATCAGCCTGCGCTCCCTGGCTGGTACTGGTTCCACCTAGGGGCCCTAGTAATTATAAGCAATGCTGTTTCCTATGTGGAAACGGGGCATTAACTTGCCTCCCTCCCCTAAATGTGTTCCCTTAATCTTAGGAGTGGCCATGAGAGACCTTCAGGTATTTAAAGAGACACTGTACACCATCAGCAGATCATGTATCCCTCAGACACCTGCAAAGATCTCCCCCAAATGAAGCTTAATTACTTTTGGAAGCTTTCCAGAGGGATAAATGACTTGCTATTGAGTGTACTTTGTGGGCAACTTTCCTCATGCTTGAAGTCAACTAATTAGAACAGATGACTAAGAATTTGTCCCTGAATTTAGTTGAAGTGATCAGTGATACTACCTTGTCCCTGAGAGGCATTCGGGTCTTATTCAATGCACTGAAAAGGGTTGCCATTGATGACAGAATTGCCCTAGGTAACTTCTTTGGAGACCAAGGCAGAGTCTCTTTGGTGTCCAATAAATTCTGCTATGACTGTATTAATTTCTCAGGCCAAGAAGAAACGTCAAAGCAGACACTAAAGGAGAAAGCCATTTGGCTAAGGTAGACACTGATGGCTTTGGAGTTTTCAGCTAACTGGGTCCAGGATCTTGTGGGGTATGGTTGTGCTCAATGATGCAGGTTGGCCTCATCCTGCTGCACTTGGAATCCTGTAGACAGGAGCCTAATTACATGCCGTATGACACATATTGAATGGATTTGGTGCTAGGCTTTGTAGTCATATTAGTCAGAGTGGCCAACAGAGTGGCATACTCATGGGAATTTTCTCCCTGCGTCTCTCCTGTGTTTGCATGTTATGGGAGCAGGGTCACTGATTATCTTTGGTCCAGACTATCTTTATAAGGATGACAATATAGTGAATACTTTTGGAAAACAGAGATAGTGACTTTCTCCAGAGCAAAGGGCAGGTTTGCTTATAGCCTTGTAAAATAGACAGGACTTTCTTCCAAAGGAGGCTTACTGACCATTAGAAAAGAGTTGGGTGCCCTGAACTCAGGTTTCTTCTTTTGTAATGCCACTTATTGTGTATGCAGGCTCTTTTTGCATCACCTAATAGGAATAGGGACTCTCTTTTACTATGGTAGTAAAGACTTTGTCTCTGACCTCTCTGGCATCTGAGTGGTATTATTGAAAACGTAGATTTGGAAAAGACTACCCAGGAAAACACATGACATAGGTGTTACATCTGCTCTCATCTCCTCAGAAGAGCCAATTATCTTCCCAATTTTATATTCAGGGGCTTCATATTGGTAATTTGAGATTAGTCATAGTGATAGTATTTACACCATGGAAATCAAGAAATCCTACAAATCTAGGCTTTCTCTAGCCCCTTGAGAGCTAGTTGTTATGAATGTGCAACAGAGTATGGTGTGGCTGATAAATTATGGGGGCAGGTTCCATAATCTATTTTATTCTTCTTTGAAATGTGAAGAATAACTTTACCTGTGTCACGGGATTTCTTAGAGAATTAAATGAGAGAATCTGCAAAATACATACAATAGTCTTGGCACATAGTGTATCTAATTGAATCTAAGATGTTGCTAAGTTGAAGATACACTATTTTTATAGGTTATACTGCCAAGAATGAAAAAAAAATGTTAATTAAATTATGCTTTTTTACCATATTCATTGTAAGACACATCTCAATTCCAGAGATACTAAAATTGAAAAGTGTCTGTCTTGGAATAAATTATACAATGGCATACTTTTGATGTGCTTCACTTATAGTACATTATCATTATGACTAGGTAAAAGGTGTGTGTGTGTAGTAAAAAAGTCATTTGTCTGATTTTACCTTTTTTTTTTTGAGACAGAGTTTCGTTTTGTCACCCTTGGTAGAGTGCTGTGGCGTCATAGCTCACAGCAACCTCCAACTCTTAGGCTCAAGTGATTCTGTTGCCTCAGACTCTTGAATAGCTGGGACTACAGGTACCCACCACAATGCCTGTCTAGTTTTAGAGACAGGGGTCTTGCTCTTGCTCAGGCTGGTCTCGAACCTGTGAGCTCAGGCAATCCATCTAACTTGGCCTCCCAGAGTGCTAGGATTGATTTTACCATTTTAATCATCACTGTAATCAAAAATTTTAGACAAAAATGCACAGAGATCAGATGGTTTGTATTAATACATGTTCAGCATATAATAGGCAAGGGGAAGATCAGAAATATAACTGGTTTTTCAAAATAAAACCATATGTAAAATTTAGTGAGTTGTGAATTTCAAAATAGTTTTTTAAAGAAAAAAATAGGAAAATGTGAGCATGCAAGAAATATTGGTGGAACCAATATTGTAAGTACAACACCTACAATCATAAAGAAGTGAATGGAAAATTAAGAGTTCTCTTAACAATTTTTCCGTATTTTTTTAGAATAGGTCTCAATATTCTTATTTTAGAAAAAACACGTCAGAAGTGAGGGAGCACTAAGTGTATTTATTTAACTAATTATGTGTGTCATAGAAAAAAAGACAGGGAACTGGGAAATAATGACAAAGGAAGGGCATTTGGCTCCATGTGATTATCTCAAGGCTGTGGAAATGAATTTGTATTGTGTAAAGAAAAATTCCTGGAAACAAATGAAATCAGGCTACCAAACTTGGAGACAGAAGAGAAACTACGATGTTTGTACAAAAGAACTTAAAAGGGAAATACAATTTATTTTCTTCTTTATACTATTGCAACTAAGAATAACATGGAAGAGCCTATATTGGAAGCGTGTGCAGAACAGAGTTTGAAGCGAGCTGTAAAACACAATGACTTTCAGAAAAGCTTAACTCCCAAAGCCTTTGAAGCAATCTCTAATTCATTCTGTGGAAACCTCACATTTAGCATAAGAAAATCTGCCTTTCAACCTCAAAATTAACTCAGGGCTCAGTATACTGTTGCTGGACTCATCTGCCTAAATGCATACTTGCCTACTGATCATGGGTGAGGAAATTCTGCTGGAGATAGTTTGTAAATCACTTTTCATACCATAAAGGGAGGGCATTCCCTCAGACCAGTGTAAAGGCTGAAAAAAAAATTTTTTTTTTTTAAGGCAGAAAATTTTGAAGCAGAAGATGTGTTTCTGGTATGTCATTTAGAAATGAGCCTTGGGCAAAATAGTTGTGAATAGTTTTGTTAATAGAGTTCTTATTAACAAAAAAGAATGGTGAGAACTGCTTTCAGGAGCCACAAGATTCTTAAAAGCCCTAAGATATATCTGTTACAAGTTATTTTAAAACTGTAAAAGTGCTTTATGATATGATAAATGAATTATTACTACTACCACTGTTATTTGCCCTGCAAGTGAAATACAATACAGTGATATGATAGTCCCCATATCACTGTATGGTGAATTCGCAACAGGATTCTGCACAAAATAATAGTAAAGATACCATAAATTGGCTTTCAAAAACCAAATTAATAGCTCAGTGCCTATAGCTCAGCGGCTAGGGCGCCAGCCACATACACCAGAGCTGGTGAGTTCAAACCCAGCCTGGGCTGCCAAACAACAATGACAGCTACAACCAAAAAAATAGCCGGGTGTTGTGGTGGGCGCCTATAGTCCCAGCTACTTGGGAGGCGGAGGCAAGAGAATTGCTGAAGCCCAAGAGTTTAAGATTGCTGTGAGCTGTGATGCCATAGCACTCTACTGAGGGCAACATAGACTCTGTCTTAAAAAAAAAAAATAGTGTTTGAAGATAGAAATTAGGCTTCCTTTTCTATTATAAAGTCTAAAAGACTATCCGATCAAAAGGAAAAAAGAAAGAAAGATTAAAAAGTCTAAAAGAATCTTAGAAAAATCATGGGTTTGTAACTCTAATAGATTTGAATCTAGACTACATTTTACTAGCTGTCACCATGGGCAGCTTACCTCCCTTCTCTGAGTTTAGGGAACTACACCTCACATGCTTTCTGTGGACATTCCACTGTGTAAAGCGTCCAGCTCAATAAATTCTAGTTCCTCCTTCTATTTTAGATATTTGAAGTTTTTCCCTTACATTTTGTGGGGCATTTGTTTTTGTTTTTGTTTTTGAGACAGAGCCTCAAGCTATAGCCCTTGGTAGAGTGCTGTGACGTTACAGCTCACAGTAACCTCAAACTCCTGGGTTTAAGTGATTCTCTTGCCTCAGCCTCCCGAGTAGCTGGGATTACAGGTGCTCGCCCCAATGCCTGGTTATTTTTTGGTTGTAGTTGTCATTGTTTGACAGGCCCGGGCCGGATTCGAACCCGCAAGCTCTGGCGTATGTGGCTGGTGCTTTAGCCACTTGAGCTACAGGCACGAGCCCATTTTGTGGAACTTTGGGAAGAGTTTATGGGGTTCTTGGAGACGGCTTTTGTAAAATTGCCTTTTGCATTTCTGTTCTCTGGCATCATGCAGCATAAAGCAGTCGAAAGAAACAATGTTACTCACCCACTGTTAGAGACCCGCCAGTATAATTCAGAGGAGATGAGAGAATCTGGAGTTGTGTTTTGTCTTATGTCACAAGGGCAAAAGTAAAGCTTTATTGATGTGTACTGGCATTTATTTCCCTCTTCCTGTGTATCAGGTGCTGTGAGAAATCTTTACACGGCTGTTTTTGTTTAATCCTTTACACAGCCCTGCAAGGAGGTACCAATGTACTCTATTGCTTTCCCACTGCTGCTGTAACAAATAACCACAAATTGAGTGGCTGAAAAGCAACACAAATATATTCTCTTAAAGTTCTGAAGATTAGCGGTCTAAAATGGGTCTGCAGGGTGGCGCCTGTGGCTCAAAGGAGTAAAGCACTAGCCTCATATGCCGGAGGTGGGGGGTTGAGTTCAAACAACCCTGGCCAAAAACTGCCAAAAAAAAACAAAAACAAAAAAAGGAAACTAGTAAATAAATAAATAAATAAATAATAAATAATGGGTCTGCAGGGCCATATTCCTGGAAGCTCTAGGAGAGAATCTATTAACATGTCCTCACCTGTTCTGGCTTCTAGAGAAAGCTCCCCATTCTTGGCTTATGGCCCCGACATCACTCTGGCCGCTGTTTCCACCATAACATCCCTTCTGCCTCCCCTGCTTCTTGTTTTACTATATAAGAGCCCGTGTGATGGCTCAAGCGCCTAAGGCGCCAGCCACATACACCTGAGCTGGTGTGGCGGGCGCCTGTAGTCCCAGCTACTGGGAGGCCGAAGCAGGAGAATCGCTTGAGCCCAGGAGTTGGAGGTTGCTGTGAGCTGTGATGTGATGGCACACTACTCAGGGTAACAGCTTGAGGCTCTGTCTCAAAAAAAGAAAAAAAAGGCTCGGCGCCTGTGGCTCAACAGGCTAAGGCGCCAGCCACGTACACCTGAGCTGGCGGGTTCGAATCCAGCCCGGGCCCGCTAAACAACAATGACGGCTGCAACCAAAAAATGGCCGGGCGTTGTGGCGGGCGCCTGTAGTCCCAGCTACTTGGGAGGCAGAGGCAGGAGACTCGCTTGAGCCCAGGAATTGGAGGTTGCTGTGAGCTGTGATGCCACTGCACTCTA
>CAUYON010053102.1:0-33124 GCA_963573935.1 Arctocebus calabarensis
AAAAATAAAAAAAAAAAAAAAAAATGTGGCCCCAATCTTCAAAAAAAACAAAAACCACCTAATTCCCTTTAAAAACCCCCCCTTTACCTCAAAAAAAAAAAAAAAAAAAAAGGCCCTACTAACTGCAAAATAAAAAGAAAAATAGACCTCCTAACTTAAAAAAAAAAAATCCTAACTTGTTCTTACCTCAGTCCTCAGGTAGCAGCAGGCTATGCACAGGCAAGCTCGTGACTCCTCTGATTACAAGTCTCAGTCTCACCTTAGACTGAGAGGAGGAATTGAGAGACAGAGAGAAGGAGGGGAGTCAGAGAGTGCAGTGCACATTCCACACATGCGTAGTGTGGCCCAGGAAGAATTGGCTGCTAAGCAGGACAGGCACCGATGGCAAAAACACCTGGTGGGCCGGATAAATGTCCTTGGCAGGCCCTAGCTCATTAGACTACTAAAATATGTGGCCTGCAGGCAGTAGTTTGAAGAGCCCTCATGTAGGGATCAGACTTTAGTAGGAATATATTTATGTTGCAATATACTTCCTGGACACCAGGTGGTGCAGTGAATTTGGGGGATGAACCTCTCTCTGGTTCCCAAAGTTAGACTTGTTTCCCAGCTTATTTGTTCCTGGTGATCGCCCATTTACTGGCTCAGCACTCAGATCTTGCCCATCTGAGATTCCACAGCTCTCAAAATTGCTTCAGAGGCAGGTCTCTCAGACCCTCACTACAACAGTTCTCATGGAGTGCAGAATTCCCTGGGCCTGTCATGAGGGTAGGCCTGCTCCCTACAGGTGGAACTCAGACCGTTGCACTTTAGGCCTCCAGCAACAGGCCTGCTCTGACAACCTTCTATCTACCTTTATAACAGTAGTGGCCCCCTTTCCAGGAACTTTCCCTGTATGAATGTCTCACCAACTGCCAAACCACTCCAGATAGCACCCCAATCTGGCCACCAAATTCTGCTTGGGGAGTGCACACTTCTTCAATCTTTCTACTCAATGTTTGGCTTCTTCCGAAAACTGAAAAGTGCTTAAGGCTTCTTGTGGGGCCTCAGTGGAGGGGCTGACTGCCGCCACCACTGCTGTGCAGAAACTTGCCCGGTGTGCTGGATCTCCACATCTCTGGCTTGCACTCTAAGACCAGTAGTCCACCACCTCACTGCACACCTTGAACTACCACTCACTGCCAATATTCCACACCTGGTATCCTCCAGCTCTCTCCCTCTCCCCTGTTGCTCCAGGAGAGCTCAGCTAAATGTCTTTCCCATCTGTCGTCATGCTCTGCCACCTACATCATTCTACACCATGTTTTTTATCCATTCATCAGTTGATGGGCACTTAGGTTGATTTCATATTTTTGCAACCGTGAACTGTGCTGTGATAAACATTCAGGTGCAGGTATCTTTTTGAAGAATGACTTATTTTCCTTTGTAGAAATACTTGTGGTGGGAATGTTAGATTGAAAAGTTGGTCCACTGTTAGTTCTGTGAAGAATCTCCATATGGAGCCATCTCCATAAATAAAGACATCTTTTTTGCAGTTCTCTTACTTTTTCAGTTCCCAGGCCAGTAAGATTTACTGAGCAGAGCTTTGTAACTTTCTGTTTCACTAATCCATTCCCTTTGAGTTGTTTTCACTTTCCAGAAATGGCAGTACCTCCTTGTAGCCAAATAACTAGAAGACATAATACTACTTATTTGTCCAGGGAAGACAAGATAGGCAACATCCCACCACAAATCTTGCCAGGGACATGCTGAGCAACGTACCCTCATCCTACCTGAACACAAGAGTAACTGTTATTCACCCCTAGCTCATTAGACTACTAAAATATCTACCCAGGGAGGGACTTCTCTGCCATTTTTTGAGCAGGGGATGTATGTGCCAGTGTGATTTCTCACTGCACTGGCGTGAACTGCACTCTTTTCAAACCTGTAGTGACGTTCGCTCACTTCATGCATTATTCATTTCACCTCTAGAAACCCCCCCCTTTCCAACATTTTCCCTCTAGATTTTTCTCTCTTTTTTCTTTTCTTTCTTCATTTTTCTAGTTTAAATATAATTTTCCACTGTTGCCTTCTTTAATAATTAGAACTTCATTTTTGCTAGTGTTTTTGCCCCTGTTATTTGTTTTTTCCCCAATTTAATCCTGTAAGGTTTTCTGTTTGTTTGTTTTGGTTTAATTTATACTATTTTTGTCTTTCCTCTCTATTTGGTGGAGGTGGGGTACTGTTTTCTGCCCAGACTGGGAAAGAACTGCTGACCTCAAGGGAACCACAAACCCAGCACCCCTAGAAGTTGGGGTTTTTGAGGTTTGGGTCAAACATTATTACTCCTGTTTTTATCTTTCTGTGCATCTCTTCTTTTTGTAAATATTCCCTTTTACTCATCCCGTCTCCTTTCTCTTTTTTCTTTTCTTAAAACATTTTTTCCCTTCTTGCTCTTCAATCTTCTCATCCTTTTAGTCCTGTACCAAAAAGACTCATTGAAACCTTAGGCCAGAGGCACAAATTTAAAGAGCAAGAGGAAGTGAAAGGAAAATTAGGGCAAAGAAACAGATAAAAGAAATCACTCATGAGGAAGAATCAGCAGAAAAATCTTGGCAAAATGAAAAGCCAGTCCAGAGCAACTTCCCCCCCTCAAGGGACTGTGAGGTAGCTACTACAGAGGAGTCCACCTATGGAGAAATGTTAGAAATGGCAGAAGGGGAATTTAAAATACAGATGATGAAAACAATAAGGAAATTGCTGAGAAAGTGGAAAATAACCAAAGGAAATCCAAATACAGAATCAAATAGAGATGAACGATATGAGGGATATAGAAAGGATATAGCAGAGCTGAAGGAATCGAAGCACTCAGTTAGGGAACTTAAAGATTCAATAGAAAGTATCAAACAGATTAGACCATGAAAAAGAAAGAATCTCAGAAGCAGAGGACAAAGCTCTTGAGATAACTCAGATAGTTAAAGAGGAAGAAAAAGAGAGAGAGAGAGCAGAATATTCACTGACAGAATTATGGGACTTTATGACACATTAAAACATATAAGTTATAGGTATCCCAGGAGGGGAAGAAGAATGCCACAGAGGAATGGAAGCCATATTAGAGAATATTATAAATGAAAATTTCCCAAATGTCACCAAAGATTCTGACACACTCCTTTCAGAGGGATATTGGACCCTAAGTCACCTCACTCAAATAGAGAATTCTCCAAGACACTTTGTAAAAGGTGAAAGATTTGTACAATTTGAAGAGAAACCAGAGTATAACTCCAAGACACATTGTGATGCATCTGTCCAAAGAAAAGACAAAAGAAAAGATTCTTGAAGCTGCCAGGAGTAAGTGCCAATTGACCTACAGGGGTGAATCCATCAGGGTGACTGCAGACTTCTCTAAGGAAACTTTTCAAGCCAGAAGACAATGGTCATCTACCTTTAATCTACTTGAACAAAACAATTTCCAGAATTCTATATCTCATTAAGCTAAGCTTTAAAATTGATGGAGAAATAAAATCTTTTACTAATATGAAAACCTAGAGGAAATTTGCCACAACAAGACCAGCTCCACAGGAAATATTTCAACCTGATTTACACGATTACCATCATAATGAACCACCAGCAAAGTAAGAACCCAGAAATTAAAGGATAGAACCTAGCTTCCACAATGATGCAAAAGATAAAAGTAAGCAATGGACTTTCACAAAATAAGATGAATAGAATTCTACCATTGATAAGTGTAGAACTGATTCCACACTTATCAATTATCTAAATAAATGTTAATGGCTTCAATTCCCTGCTGAAGAGGCATAGACTGGCTGATTGGCTAAAAAAACAACAACAACAACAACAACAAAAAAAACCCCAAGCCATCAATCTGCTGTCTGCAGAAAACACACCTAACCTCAAAAGACAAATTAACACTCAGAGTTAAGAGTTGGAAGACAATTGTTCAGGCAAACAGAGTTCAGAAGGAAAGAGGGGTTGCAATCTTATTTTCATATACAAATGAATTTAAAACAACTAAAGTAAAAAAAGGGAAAGGTGGACACTTCATATTGGTCAAGGGAAAAATACAGCAAGAAGACATTTCAATTCTAAATATTTACGCACCCAACTTAAATGCTCCCAGATTCTTGAAACACACCTTAATTAGTCTGAGCAATATTATATCCCATGACATCATAATAATAGGAGACTTTAATATTCCTCTTACAGAGCTGGTCGGATCCTCTAAACTGAAATTAAACAACTATATAAGGAACTTAAATGAGACCCTAAAACAACTGTGCTCGATGGACGTATATACAACACTCCATACCAAAGCTAAAGAATATACATTCTTCTCATTGGCCCAAAGAACATTCTCTGAAATTGATTGTACCCTAGGACACAAAGCAAACCTCAACAGAATCAAAAGAATTAAAATTTTACCTTGTATCTTCTCAGACCACAAGGCATTAAAGGTGGAACTCAACTCCAACAAAAACCTTCAACCCCACACAAAGGAATGGAAATTAAACAATCTTATGCTGAATGACAGTTGGGTAAGGAAGAGATAAAAGAGGGAATCATTAACTTCCTTGAGCATAACAACAATGAAGACAGAAGCTACCATAACCTGTGGGATACATCAAAAGCAGTTCTGAGAGGAAAATTTATTGCTTTAGATGCCTACAAACAAAAAAACAGAAAGAAAGCACTTCAACGAGCCATCTTATGGAATTAAAAAAGAAAGAACTATCCAAGCCTAAACCCAGAAGAAGAAAAGAAATATCCAAAATTAAATCAGAGATTGATGAAATTGATAACAAAAAAATCATTCTGAAAATTAATGAAACAAGGAGTTGGTTTTCTGAAAATATAAATAAAATAGATAAACCTCTGTTCAGACTAGCTAGAAACAGAAAAGTAAAATCTCTAGTAACCTCAATCAGAAATGATAAAAGGGAAATAACAACACATGTCACAGAGATACAAGAGATTATTTCTGAATACTACAAGGAACTCTATGCCCAGAAATTTGACAATGTGAAGGAAATGGATCAATATTTGGAATTACAATCTCTGTCTAAACTTAGCCAGAAAGAAATAGGTCTCCTGAACAGAAGAATTTCAAGCCCTGAGATCAAAAAACAATAAAAAATCTCCCAAACAAAAAAATTCCCTGGTCCAGATGGCTTCAAACCAGAATTCGATTAAACCTTCAAAGAAGAGTTTATTCTCATACTGCAGAAATAATTCCAGAAAACTGAGGAGGAAAGAATGTTCCCCAATACATTCTATGAAGAAACATCACCTCGATACCAAAACCAGGGGAAGACTCAACTAAAAAGGAGAACTTCAGACCAATTTCATTAATGAATATAGATGTGAAAATTCTCAACAAAATCCTAGCCAATAGATTACAGCTTATCATCAAAAAAGTCATACATCATGGTCAAGCAGGTTTCAATTCTGGAGGCAAGGCTGGTTTAACATATGCAAATTCATAAACTTTATTCACCATCTCAAAAGAAGCAAAAACAAAGACCATATGATCTCAATAGATGTAGAAAAAGCATTTGGTAAAATCTAGCATCCTTTTCTAATTAGAGCACTGAGGAGTATAGGCATACATGGCACATGTCTTAAACTGATCTAAGCTATCTATGACAAACCCACAGCTAATATTTTACCAAATGGAGTAAAACTAAAAGCTTTTCCACTTAGAACTGGAACAAGACAAGATTGTCTTCTATTTCCATGACTATTCAACATAGTGCTGAAAGTTCTAGCCAATACAATTAGACAAAAGAAGGAAATAAAGGACATCCAAATGGGAGCAAAGGAGGTCAAGCTTTCCCTCTTTGCTAATGGTATGATATACTTAGAGAACCCCAAAGAGTCAACCACAAGACTCCCGGAAGTCATCAAAAAATACAGTAATGTTTCAGGATATAAAAATCAATGTCCACAAATTAGTAGCCTTTGTATATGTCAATAACTGGTAAATGAGAAGCTAATCAAGGACACAATCCCCTTCACAGTAGCTTCAAAGAAAACGAAATACCTAGGAATATACTTAAGGAAAGAGGTGAAGGACATCTATAAAGAAAATTACAAAATGCTAAAAAAAATACATAGCAGAGGATATTAATAAATGGAAGAACATACCATGCTCATGGCTGGGAAGAATCAACGTTGTTAAAATGTCTATACTTCCCAAAGCAATCTACAGATTCAATGCCTCCCTATTAAAATACCAACATCATACTTTCAAGACTTAGAAAAAATAATTCTTTGTTTTGTATGGAACCAGAAAAAAACCCGTATAGCTCAGGCAATACTTAGTGATAAAAACAAAACTGGGGCATCAGCATACCAGACTTTAGGCTGTACTACAAGGCCAAAGTTGTCAAAACAGCATAGTACTGCCATAAAAATAGAGACATAAACATTTGGAATTGAATAGAAAACCAGGAAATGGAACTAACATCTTACAACCACCTAATCTTTGATAAAACAAACAAGAACATACACTGTGTAAAATAATTCCTATTCAAAAGTTGGTGCTGTGAAAACTGGATATCCACATGTAAAACACTGAAACTGGACTTGCACTTTTCTACAAAAAAGTGATTCAAAATGGATGAAAGACCTAAATTTAAGGCTTGAAATGATAAAAAATACTCAAAGAAAGCAGAAGAAAAACACTTTAAAATATCGGCCTGGGGAAAGACTTCCTGAAGAAGGCTTCCATGGCAATTGCAACAAAACAAAAAGAAACAAATGGGTTTGTTTAATTAAACTGAAAAACTACATTTGGAGGCAGAGCATGATGGTGAACTGGAAAGACATTTAGCTCAGCTCTCCCAGAACAACAGGTGAGAGTGAGTGGGTTAGATCATTCCCAGGGTGGAATATTGGTGTGGAGTGGCAGGTCAGAGTGTGCAGCAAGGTAGCAGATTACTGGACTTGGTGTGTAATCTGGAGCTGCAGAGACTGCCAGGAAATATTCTGCACTATGGTTGCAGCAGCAGCAGCAACCAGCCCCTCCATGGAGGATTACAATTCCCAGTTTGTGGGGAAACTAGGTGTTGTGTGGAAAGATTGGTGAAGTGTAGATTCCTGAGCAGAATTTGGCAGCCAGAGTGGGGTGCCATCTGGAGCAGCACCACTGCAGTTAAGTGGCAGGAGAGACGCTCAAAGAGGAAAGATCCTGGATAGGAAGTGGCCATTGTTATAAAATTTGGGAGATGGCAGTCACCGCAGGCACCTTTCCACGTGGGCCAGGTGCAGAGATTTGAGTCTCAACTGCAGGCAGTTGTCCTACACTTGAAACAGGCCCAGATATCCTGCACTTCACGGGAACTGTTGCAGGGAGAATTTGTGAAACATGCCTGTGAAGATTTTTTGAGATCAGTGGAATCAACAGTTTGGCAGGGTCTAAGCACCAAGCAAATAAACAGGCAACACCAAGAACATTCAAAGCTAAGAATCAGGTATAAGTATGGGAAGCACTCACAGTGCCACCTGGTGTCCAGAAAGTATGTTGCAATATAAATATATTCCTACTAAAGTTGACCACTATGGCATACATACAGTTGTATGTTTATATATATACATATATATAATTTTTCTGTTGGTGCCTTTTTCTTTCTTTGCTCTTTCTTTTTGGTTTTCTTGCATTTTTTTCTTTTTTCTTTCTTGTAGGAGATATTAATTTTTAAAAAATTATTATTAATATTATTTTTTTCTCTTTTTCCCTTCTTCTTATGGTTGCTGAGAGTGCTTACTTCAGGCTATTTGAGGGTTTTTGGTTGTTGTTTTTTATTTGTTTGTTTTTGGTTGTCTGTTTGTTTGTGTGTCTGGTTGCTTTTTTGTTTGTTTGGTTGGTTTTGTTTCAGTGTGTCTTATGTTTTGTTAAATCTTTGGGTTAGCTATTTTCCCTAGCTCCAATTTTTACATTCAATAAGAGCAAGGGATGATGGCTGACTGAAAGAACCCAACAAAGCTGAAGGGTGAGAGCCAAGCTGAGAGAACAGATTTGTAATTGCATGTCTACTCTGCTGAGGCAAGCTGAGATACCAAGAAAACAAATTTCAGGTACAGAACCCATCACAAAGAGGACTCATGTCTGTCACCTTCCCCAAGAGAGTTGCTTGCTTGCTGTGGGATCTCTACTAGTGAGTGGTGAACTCAGGTTCTCTTCTTTCATCCTACGGAAGTGAGTTGCTGGAATCTGGGACTCCTCCAGAAAGTCCCTGCTGTGAGCCTGGACATTCTCTTATCTGGGAGGAAGGTTGAACAAATATTTTCCCTACCACTTTGAACTTCCAGTCTGCCCTTTCCCCCCTTGCCTGGTTGGTCTAGAAGCCCAACCCCTGAAGAGACCAGAATGTCCATTGTTCTTTGGTGGGACTAGGCATTGCATAGACTGTGACAGCGCTGCTATGCTGTATCTGTGAATATGGTAACAGTGCAGAAAGGCACGGGGGGATGGTGTCTGGCCTGGCTCTGAGAAAGTGCAACTCAACAGTGGTCAGAGGCTTCAGTCTCCACACAATGGGTAGAGACTTGGGAACCACTGAGGTGCAGGAACCCAAGCAGAGACACCTCCCACCCAGCACCAGCAATAATAGAGTGATCCTGCTGGGGTCAAATTTTGGAGAGACACCTCCCCAATTATGTGGACTCCCAGAGGGAGCTAGACCTCAGATTTCAGGATACCAGAGGAGTAGATTGGCTGGGACAGAGACCTGATCTCTGAGGGCAAAAAAAATTTGCTGTTTTGTTAACCTCTGGTTTGGAATGAGCTCAGGTGGAACACTTCTCAGTTTCCATCGTGCACCTGAGGTAGTCAGATTTCAGCTACCCCAGACAGCAGGTAGCAGAGCATGGTTACCTGGCTAACAAGGCACTGACTTCCCTCTGACTCTGGCAGGCCCAAATCCCTGCCCCATTTGCTTAATGGAGGGAACTGGGCCACAGCCTTGTGGGGCTACCAGTGCCTGGGTATGGAGTTACAAGGTGGGGAAGGAGGCACCAGCCTCCCTGGACTATTTTGCTGGGTGGGCCTTTCTGACTCCACAGAGCACCGGAGTGAGTTACACTTAAGCTGCCCATGGACCCCTACTGTCTAGTTGCTAGAGACCTTTTGAACTCTCCCACTTGTTCTGTTGACCAGAACAATTGGTTTGGAACTCTTGACCTGGGCCAATTGCCTAGGGACCCACCAAGGTTGTACCCTGGTTGTGTTGGTGTGGGAGTGTGGGATTCCCCTCTCCAGTTGTTGCCTGGGGGGGGGGCAGGGTGTCTTAGTTGTTTATATATCTCCACAGCTGAGATTTCAGCCCAAAGCCACTGATTCACTAGGATTGGACAGAGACTAGCTGAATTCAGGACAGAGCCATTTAGCCCCATCACAACAAGCAGGTCCCCAGAATTTCAAACTGTAGTACTGAATGGAACCTTTTTAAAGACCTAGGGGGAAAGCCACAATCACCAGTCCCAGTTCTTTGGTAAAGGGCTGGTTAATTATAACTCCAGGAGCACTGAATTCAGTTTCACCTTAACAGCTTCTCTAGCCAGTGAAAAAATAATCATGGGACAGAATCAGTGGAAAAACTCTGGCAACATGAAAAATCAGAGCAGATCAAATACCCCAAGGAACAACAAAAGGACACAACAGAAAATCTCATTCATAAACAAATGGCTGAGATTTCAGAAATAGAATTCAGAATTTGGATCACAAATAAGATTAACAGAATGGACCCAAAGTTGGATTTAGAAATTCAAGGAGTAATTCAAAAGTTGTCTCAAGAATTCAATGAATTCAAACACAAAATCACTAAAGATTTTCACATATTGAGGCAAGAACTTGTAGCTCTCAAAGATCTGAGAAATACAGTAGAGTCCCTCAGTAACAGAATGGAGCAGGCAGAAGAAAGGATGTCTGACATTGAAGACAAAGCTTTTGAACACTCCCAAACACTCAACAAGGAAGAGAAAATGAGAGCAAAAACAGATCATTCCCCAAGAGAACTGTGGGATTACTTCAAAAGACCAAACATTCACCTTATAGGAATCCCTGAAGAAGAGGATGGCCTGAAAGGCACAGATACTCTACTCCAAGATTTTTTTTTTTTTGTAGTTTTTGGTCGGGGCAGGCTTGAACCCGCCACCTCTGGCATATGGGCCCGGTGCCCTACTCCTTTGAGCCACAGGCACTGCCCCTCTCTACTCCAAGATTTAATTGAGAAAAACTTTCCAAGCATGGCAAGAGATACTGAAATTCAGATAGCAGACAGTTTGAGAACCTCAGCATGACTCAACCCAAATAAAGCATCTTCTAGACACATTGTAATTAACTTCAGCAAAGTTAATAGGAGAAAATCCTGTAAGCAACCCAACGTAAGAAAATCATAACCTAAAGGGGGAAGAATATTAGAATGACTGCAGATCTCTCTACTGAAACTTTTCAAGCCGCAGAGGATGGTCATCAACCTTCAATCTCCTAAGAAAAAAACAACTTTCAGCCAAAGATCCTGTATCCAGCTAAATTGAGTTTCATTTATGACAGAGAAGTTAAATATTTTAATGATTTACACACATTGAAGAAATTTGCCATAACTAAACCAGCTCTTATTCTGAGACCCATCTTCCATAATGACCAGCACAATGCTCTACCACCAAAGTAAACTCACTCTGAAATTCTTGATCTAAACTCAACTTCAACAGTGGCAAAAGGATTAAAAATGTCCACTGGACTTTTGAAAAAGTTGACACCCAAAATACCACCAGGCTTATGAATACTCTCAATTAATGTGACTGGCTTAAATTGTCCTCTTAAGAGACTGACTGGATACAAAAACTCAGGTTGGATATTTTCTGCATTCAAGAATCTCATCTTACCTTAAAGGATAAATATAGACTCAGGGTGAAGGGGTGGTCATCTGTAATCCAGGCAAATGAAAATCAGAAAAAAACAGGGGTTGCAATTTTATTTGCAAATATATTAGGCTTTAAACCAACAAAGTAAGGAAAGACAAGGGTGGTCACTTCATATTTGTTACAGGAAACACTCAACATGATGAGATTTCAATAATTAACATTTATGCACCCAACCAGAATGCACCTCAAGTTATAAGAGACTCTAATAGACATGAGCAACTTGATTTCCCCCGGCTCCATAATAGTTGAAGATTTTAATACTCCTTTGGCAGTGTTGGATAGATCCTCCAATAAGAAGCTAAGCAAAGAAATTTTGGACTTAAACTTAACAACAATTCAATTTAATAGACATCTATAGAACATTTCATACTAAAAAAACCAAATACACATTCTTCTCATCAGCCCATTCCCAAAATGAATCACATCTTAAGTCACAATTCTAACCTCAGCATATTTAAAAGTATAGAAATTATTCCTTGTATTTTCTCAGATCATCACAAAATAAAAGTTGAACTCACTAATAATAGGAACTTGCATACACATACAAAGACATGGAAACTAAATAACTTTATGCTGAATGATAGCTGGGTCACAGACGAGATTAAGAAGGAAATAGCCAAATTTTTGGAACAAAAGAATAATGAAGACATGAATTCTCAGAATGTGTAAGGACAGTCCTAACAGGGAAGTTTATAATGTTGCAAGCCTTCCCCAAGAGAACAGAAAGAGAGGAAGTCAATAACTTAATGGGACATCTCAAGCAACTGGAAAAGGAAGACCATTTCAACCCCAAACCCAGGAGAAGAAAAGAGATAAGTAAAATTAGAGCAGAATTTAATGAAATAAAAAACAAAAGAATTAATTATTCAGGCTCGGCGTCTGTGGCTAAATGGGCTAAGGCACCAGCCATGTACACCTGAGCTGGCAGGTTCGAATCCAGCCTGGGCTCACCAAACAACAATGACGGCTGCAACCAAAAAATGGCCAGGCGTTGTGGCAGGCACCTGTGGTCCCAGCTATTTGGGAGGCAGAGGCAAGAGACTCGCTTGAGCCCAGGAATTGGAGGTTGCTGTGAGCTGTGATGCCACGGCACTCTCTCCAGGGTGACAGCTTGAGGCTCTGTCACAAAAAAAAAAAAAAAAAAGAATTAATTATTCAAAAGATCAATGAATCAAAAAGTTGGTTTTTGAAAAATTCAACAAAATTGATAAACCTTTGGCCAACCTAACCAAAAATAGAAAATTAAAATCCCTGACATCATCAATCAGAAATGACAAAGGTGGGGGGGGAAGGGCAAGATGGCCGACTGGAGGCAGCTTTTGACAGAAGCTCCCATCCAGAAGAAAGGATAATGACCAGAAAGTACCCAAATAAGCTGAAGACCGGGACCAGAGCCAAGAGAGGAGTGATAACTGCAGGTCACCTCTGCGACTCCAAGAAAGCAACTTCAGGTATAAAATCCATTAAGCTGCGACTCCAAGAAAGCAAACTTCAGGTACAAAATCCATCCCAAAGGAAAAGTGTCTGTCCCCTCCCCCAAGAAAGTTGTGTTTTTTTTTTCTTTCTCTTTGTTTGTGCCTGTAGGTTTTCTACAGGCAGTGAGCTGAGGATCTTTTGTCTCACCCCATGGGAGAGAGCTGTAGGAAGTGGGGACTACTTCCCCAGAGGGACCCTGTTGTTCCCTGAGCACTATCTTGTCAGGCAGGAAAATTGAGCTAACGTTTTCCCTGCCATTCTGAATTTCCAGTCCACCCCTCTCCCCTTGCCTGATGGTGAGAAGCCTAACCCCTTCAGAGTCTGCAGGAGGAGGCTTGTGGGCAGTGCGCCCGGCCCTGCCAGACCAAGTGTCCCATGCTCCACCCTGCCTGAGCTGTGCACCCTGCCCTGCCAGAGCCACATGCCCCACATTCCACCCAATCAGAGATGCTCTCTGCATGCCTTGCCCTGCTAGAGACGCTATGTACCACTCGCTCTGTGTTGCTGGAGGCCACATCCGGCACTGTCAGAGTCACACTCTCCACCCTGCTAGAGCTGTGAGCCCTACACTCTGCCCTGCCAGAGCCTCTGTGCTGTAGCTTACCCAGCCAGAGCTGCTCAGGGAGTGCCCTGCACTGCCAGAGCCATGGGCTGAGTGGCCACCTTGCTGAAGTCACCAGGTGTGCTGCATTGCCAGAACTGTGGGCTGAGTACCCACCTTGCCAAAGCCACTGGGCACCCTGCACTGCCAGAACCATTTACAGCATGCCCTGCCCTGCTGATGGATCCATGTGCCTTGTGCTCCCAAAGGTGCTCCTACAGTCAACTCCCTGGCTGTGGAAGTTGCTTGGGAGCTGCACAGGGACCCTTCCCACAAAGATTCAGCAACAATAGAGCGATCCCACTGGGGTCTAATCTTGGAGAGACACCTCCCCAACTCTGAGGACTGCCAGACAAAACCAGACCTTGCACTATAGGGATACTGGTGCTGCAGAGCGGCTAGGGCAAAGGTGTGGTGGCTGGGGGGAAAAAAGCATTTTCTGACTTTTTATCCTCAGGATTAGACTGAATTCAGGTGGAACACTCCCTACTGGCTATTGAGTACCTGAGGCAGGCAGGCCTCAGCTCCCCCAGTTGGCTGGTGGCAGAGAGTAGTAGCCAGGCCAAGGGGGCATTGACCTTCCTTTGACTCTGACAGGCACAAAGCCCCAGCATGTCTGCTTATTGGAGGGAGCATGACCTCATCCCTGTAGGGTCACCAGTGTCTGGGCATGAAAGAGTAGCAAAGTGGAGAAAGAGACACAGCCCCCTGGTCCAACTCTGCTACTGGGTGGGCCTTTCTCACTCCACAGAGCACTGGAGCTATTCAGATTTGAGCATCCAGTAGACCTCTGCCATCTAGTTGCTGGAGACCTTTTGAACTCTCCCATTTGAGAGTCCATACTGACTGGGTCAATTGGTTTGGAACTCCTAACCTGGGCCAATCACCTAAGGACCCTCTTGAGTGGTAACCTAGTTGAGTGGTAATGGGAAGGGTTGATTTTCCTTTTCTAGTTGTTGTCTATGGGAGGAGGGATATCTTAGATGCTTATGTTTCTCTACAGCTGAGACAGCAAACTAGAGTCACTAATCCATTAGGATTGGACAAGGACCAGCTGAATACAAGACAGAGCCACTTAAACCCACCACACCAAGCAGGTCTCCTCAGCCTCAGACTGTAATACTGTACGGGACCTTTGCAGAGCTGTAGGGGAAACAGCTGCAGTCACCAGTCCCAGATCCTTGACAAAGGGCTGGTTAAGCACAACTCCAGGAGCTCCCAATACAATTTCACCTTACCTGCCCATCTAGCCAACCAGTGAAAAACAATCATGAGGTGGAATCAGTGGAAAAACTCTGGCAACATGAATAATCAGAGTAGATCAATTCCCCCAAGGAATGATATGACAGACACAGCACAAGATCCCATTCATAAACAAACAGCTGAGGTGTCAGAAATTGAGTTCAGAATTTGGATAGCAAATAAGATCAACAGAATGGAGGTAAAGATGGAATTAGAATTTCAAGGAGTAATTCAAAAGATGTCTTAAGAATTCCACACATTCAAAGACAAAATCATCAAAGATTTTGACACATTGAGGCAAGAACTTGCAGCCCTCAGACATCTGAGAAATACAGTAGAATCCCTCAATAACAGAATTGAACAGGCAGAAGAAAGGATTTCTGACATTGAAGACAAAGCTTTTGAACGCTCCCAAATGCTTAAAGAGGAAGAGAAGTGGAGAACAAAAATGGATTATTCTCTCAAAGAGCTCTGGGATAATTCAAAGAGACCTAATATTCACCTTATAGGAATTCCTGAAGGTGATGAGGTTGCTTTAAAGGATACAGATACTCTAATTCATGAAATAATCAAGGAGAACTTCCCAAGCACAGAAGGAGACACTGAAATTCAGATAGAAGACAGTTTCAGAACCCCAGCACAACTCAGTCCCAATAAAAACTCTCATAGACACATAATTAGCTTCGTCAAAGTTAATATGAAAGAGAAAACACTGCAAGCAGCCAGATGTAAGAAAACCATAACCTACAAGGGGAAGCATATTAGAATGACTGCAGATTTCTCTGCTGAAACCTTTCAAGCTAGAAGAGGGTGGTCATTGATCTTTAATCTTCTTAAAAAAAATCACTTTCAACCCAGGATCTTGTATCCTGCTAAACTGAGTTTCATTTATGATGCAGAAATTAAATACTTTAATGACATGCACATGTTGAAGAAATTTGCCATAACTAAACCAGCTCTCTAGGATATTCTCAGACCTATCCTCCACAATGAACAGCTCAATCCTCCACCACCAAAGGAAACTCACTCACAAACTTTTGATCAAATTCCAACTTCCACAGGGGCGAAAGGATTAAAAATGTCCACTGGACTTTCAAAAAACTCAATACCAAAATACTACCAGGCTTATCAATACTCTCAATTAATGTGAATGGTCTAAACCACCCTCTAAAGAGACACAGGTTGACTGACTGGATACAAAATATCAGGCCAGACATCTACTGCATTCAAGAATCTCATCTTACCTTAAAAGATAAACACAGACTCAGGGTGAAGGGATGGTCATCTATAATTCAGGCAAAAGGAAATCAGAAAAAAAGTAGGGGTTGCAATTTTAATCACAGATACATTAGGCTTTAAACCAACAAAAGTAAGGAAAAATAAGTATAGTCACTTCATCTTTGTTAAGGGTAACACTCAACATAATGAGATTTAAATTATTAACATTTATGCACCCAGCCAGAAAGAGCCTCAATCTATAAGAGAGACTCTAACAGACATGAGCACTGTCATTTCCTCCAGCACTATAAGAGTTGGAGATTTTAACAGCCCTTTGGTAGAGTTGGACAGATCCTCCAATAACAAGCTAAGCAAAGAAATTTTGGATTGAACTTAACCATTCAACAATTGGCTTTAATAGACATCTACAGAATAATTCATCCTAACAAAACTGAATACACATTCTTCTTAACAGCCCATGGAACATTCTCCAAAATTGATTACAACTTAGGTAACAAGTCTAAGAAAAATTAAAAGAATTGATCATATCTTAGGTCATAAGACTAAGCCTCAGCAAATTAAAAGCATAGAAATCAGTCCTTGTATTTTCTCAGACCATCATGGAATAAAATTTGAACTCGGTAATAAGAATCTGCATACACATACAAAAGCATGGAAACTAAATATCTCATGCTGAATGATAGCTAGGTCATAGATGAGATTAAGAAGGAAATTACCAAATTTTTGGATACCACAAAGGTAGTACTAAAGAGGGAATTTTTAGCACTGCAAGCCTTCCTCAAGAGAACAGAAAGAGAGGAAGTCCACAACTTAATGAGACATCTCAAACAACTGGAAAAGGAAGAACATACCAACCCTAAACCCAGCAGAAGAAAAGAAGTAACTAAAATTAGAGCATAACTAAATGAAATTGAAAAGACAAGAATCATACAACAGATCAATCATAAAGTTGTTTTTTTGAAAATGTCAATAAAATAGATAAACCTTTGGATAACCTAACTAGAAGCAGAAGAGTAAAATCCCTAATTTCATCAATCAGAAATGATAAAGGCCAAATAGCAAGAGACTTCTCAGAAATTCAACAAATCCTTAATGAATATTACATAAAGCTCTGTTCTCAGAAGTATGAAAATCTGAAGAAAATAGATCAATAGTTGGAAACATGTCATCTTCCTAGACTTAGCCAGAAAGAAGTGGAAATGTTGAACAAGCCTATAACAAGTTCTGAAATAGCATCAACTGTAAGAAATCTCCCCAAAAAGAAAAGCCCAGGACCAGATGGCTTCATGTCAGTATTCTACCAAACCTTTAAAGACGAACTAGTACCTATATTATTTAACCTTTTCCAAAACATCAAAAAAGCAGGAATACTTCCCAAAACATTCTGTGAAGCAAATGTCACCCTGATCCCCAAACCAGGAAAAGACCAAACAAGAGAAGAAAATTATAGACCAATATCCTTAATTAATATAGATGCAAAAATATTCAATAAGATCCTAGCAAACAGAATCCAGCAACACATCAAATGAATTATACACCATGACCAAGTGGGTTTTATTCTAGGGTTTCAAGGTTGGTTCAATATATGCAAATCTATAAATATAATACATCACATCAATAAAATAAAACACAAAGACCATATGATTCTCTCAATAGATGCAGAAAAGCTTTTGACAATATCCAGCATCCTTTCATGATCAGAACACTTAAGAAAATAGGTATAGAAAGGACTTTTCTTAAACTGATAGAGGCCATCTACAATAAACGCAAGGCCAAAATCATATTGAATGGAGCAAAATTGAAAACATTTCCCCTCAGATCAGGAACCAGTCAAGGTTGCCCACTGTCTTCACTGCATTTTAACATTGTAACGGAAGTCTTAGCAATCACAATCAGGCAAGAGAAGGTGATCAAGGGTATCCAAATAGGGTCAGAGGAGATCAAACTTTCACTCTTCACAGAAGATATGATTTTATACTGGGAAAACCCCAGGGACTCAACTACAAAAGTCTTAGAAGCGATCAAGGAATACAGCAGCATCTCAGGATACAAAATCTATACTCACAAATCAGTAGCTTTTATATATACCAATAACAGTCAAGCTGAAAAAACAGTCAAGGATTCTATTCCTTTTACAGTAATGTCAAAGATGAACTATTTGGGAATTTACCTAATGGAGAATGTGAAAGATCTCTATAAAGAGAATCATGAAACTCTGAGAAAAGAAATAGCTGAAGATGTTAACAAATGGAAAAACATACCATGCTTATGGTTGGGAAGAATCAACATTGTTAAAATGTCCATACTACCCAAAGTAATATGCAAATTTAATGCAATCCCTATCTAAGCACTACTGTCATACTTTAAAGATCTGGAAAAATAGTACTTCATTTTATACGGAACCAGAAAAAAAACTTGAATAGCCAAGACATTACTTAGAAATAAAAACAAATCAGGAGGAATCATGCTTCCAGACTTCAATCTATACTATAAATCTAAAGTGATCAAAACAGCATGGTACTGACATAAAAACAGAGAAGTAGGTATATGGAACAGAATTGAGAACCAAGAGATGAACCCAGACACTTATTGTCATTTAACATTTGATAAGCCTATCAAAAATATAAATTGGGGGAAGTATTCCCTATTTAACAAATGGTGCTGGGAGAACTGTCTAGCAACTTGTAGAAGCCTAAAACTTGACCCACACCTTACATCATTAACAAAAATTGACTCTCACTGGATAAAAGATTTAAACTTAAGACATGAAACTATAATGATTCTTGGAGAGAGTGCAGGGCAAACACTTGAAGAAATTGGCCTGGGAGAATACTTTGTGAGGAAGACCCCTGGGCAATTGAAGCAACACCAAGAATACATTACAGGGATCTGAGCAAACTAAAAATCTTCTGCACAATCAAGAACACAGTAAGTAAAGCAAGCAGACAGCCCTCAGAATGGGAGAGGATATTTGTAGGTTATGTCTCTGGCAAAGGTTTGATAACCAAAATCCACAGAGAATTCAAACTTATTAATAAGAAAAGAACAAGTAATCCCATTCCATTGTGGGCTAGGGACTTTAGTAGAAGCTTCTCTGAAGAAGATAGGTCCATGGCTTACAGACACATGAAAAAATGCTCATCATCTTTAATCATCAGAGAAATGCAAATCAAAACAACTTTGAGATATCATCTAACTCCAGTAAGAGTGGCTCACATAACAAAAAGCCAAAACTACAGATGTTGGCATGGATGCGGAGAAAAGGGAACACTTCTGCATTGCTGGTGGGAGTGCAAGCTAATACATCCCTTTGGAAAGAAGTATGGAGAATACTCAGGGATCTAAAAGTAGACCTGCCATTCAATCCTGCAATTCCTCTACTAGGAGTATATCCAAAAGACCAAAAATCACTTTATAACAAAGATATTTGCACCAGATTGTTCACTGCAGCTCAATTCATAATAGCCAAGTCATGGAAGAAACCCAAATGTCCATCAACCCATGAATGGATTAATAAATATTATTCAATCCTAGGGAGGAAATCCTGTCATCTGAGACATTGATCAACCTGGAGGACATTATGCTGAATGAAACAAACTGGGCACAGAAAGACAAATACTACATGACCTCACTTATGTGTGGAATCTAAAAAAATTGCATTTACAGAAGTGGAGAAAACAATGGTGGTTACTAGGGTCTGAGGGAAATGGGGAATTGTGGAGATATTGGTTAGAGGATACAGATTTTCAATTAGACAGGAAGAATATATTCAGGAAATCTATTGTAAATGATGACCATAGTTTATGTTTTGCATAGTTGAAAATGCTAAGAGAATAGATATTAAATATTCTAACCACAAAAAATTAATAAGTGAGGTCAGGCATATGTTAATTAGCTTCATTAATGCATACATGTATCAAACATCACGTTGTGCACCATAAATATATACAATTTTGTTAATTAAAAAATAAAATAAATAAAATAAATGTGCACTGACATTCTAAAGTTAAATAACAATTATATTTTGACAGATACAAACTGGCAAATCAATAAATAGGAAACCCAAATAATTAATACACAAAGGTAAATATGCTAACCTTTCTTTAGTTCTTTTTTCTCTTTCTTCTTTCTTCCCTTCCTATATTCTTCCTTTCTCTTTCCCTTCCTGCTTCCCGCCCTCCTCTCTCTTTTCTTTCCTTTCTCTTTCCCTTCCTTCAGTATTGAAGCTAATATATTTCAATGCTAACAATTACTAATATTTAATAATAGCAATATGTTTCTTGGTCTTTTACTTTAATATATCTCTTAAATTTCTTTAGAAAGAAAGAAATAAAAAGAAAAATGTTATTACCTTTGCCTCCCTTACAATGAATCACTATGACGTTTTCCTCATCTTGAGCCATCCACTCATCTACTTCCTTGGAGAACACCAACATCTCACTAATTTCAAATACAATATTTTTAGCTCATCAATTTACAATTGCTAAAATTTTGGAAACAGCCTAAATGCTCACCAAACTAGGAATGGATTAACAAACTGTGGTACATGTATACCATGGAATACTATTCAGCCATTTAAAAAGATGGAGATTTTGGTGGTGGTGTCTGTGGCTCAAGGGAGTAGGGTGCCAGCCCCATATGCCAGAGGTGGTGGGTTCAAATCCAGACCCAGCCAAAAACTGCAAAAAAAAAAAAAAAAAAAGATGGAGATTTTACATCTTTTATATTAACCTGAATGGAAGAAGAAGACCTTCTTCTTAGTAAAGCATCACAAGAATGGAGAAGCAAGAATCCAATGTACTTAATTCTAATGTGAAGGCAACAGATGAACTAATATAAGGGGGCTAGGGAAATGAGCAAGTGGGGAGAGGGGAGGATTCTTTATCTTCTCAATGAATCCCAAACAATAAAAAAAAAGAAAAAAGATTTTTAGCTGAGTTGAAATATTTCCAAAAAGTCAAGCCCAATGTATTTAGCCCTCAACTAGCATAAAACTTACCACAGAGTGGGAACATTGTGATCATCAATCATAAGTCTACAAACTCTATAATGGAAGTGCTTAGGATCATAACCTTTTTCACCTAAAATAAATAATATACATGTTATATCCCCATGCCTAATAACACAGTAAATTATGTGTTTGAATAATTAATTTCAATTAACTTCAACTATGAAGTTATGAATACTTAATTTTTTTCTATTGGAATTCTTTATCTACCTTCAAAGGAACTTTCCTGAGTAGTTCCTGCTGCTCTAAAACACACATAAGGGACTCAAAAACTTAAGAATAGCAGTGGTTTGTCCATCTCGGGTAACCTAAGTCCAACTTATTTTTATATAATCTGTCTTACTTTTAACTTTCTAGCATACTACTCATTATAAGCATAATTAGAAACCAAAGAAAGAGACAAATATAGCTGACAAAAAATGCTGGTCCTCTGAAAATGTCTATTTAGTAATAATACATAGGTAAAGGAAAAAAATTGAGAACGGTAAACTAGGATGCAATCTGTTTTCTACAGGACTTTTTGTTTTTTCATATTTTTCTCTCATCCAAAGTCCTGCTCTCATCACAACCCACTTCTGCCTGGTTAGAGTACACATTTGTTAAATTGTCTATGTCTTCATAAAGCAATATGACAGGAAAAACAGATTTTCCCAGGCCTAATACTATTAGAGCAGATTGTCCCTAAAATGGTCCACCCCCTCCCAGCCTCTTTGGTCCCAGAGGGCCTGTCTCCTTCATAGGGTAATTGGTGCTATTGGGCTAACTCTTCCTTCTAAATGGGTCCAGTGCAAGATGGGAAGTTTTGAGCTCACTTGCCAACACCTCTAAATACTTATGATTAAATGAAATGGAAAAATAACATCTTCTAACAGACAGCAATCTTTTTTCTATCTACAGTGGCAAAATATCAAATCAGGTACATACTGCAGAGATTGTAGACTCGATAGTGGTTTGGATGCTTTGTGTCCAGGAACCGTACAACTTCCTAAAAAAGATAGATATATATCTTACATGTCCATGTGGTACCAACAGAAGTCATTTCATAGGAGTAACTTAAAATGATTATTACTTTCTATCCACTTATCTCTCTCTCACTGGCATCTTCTGAGAGAGATTCAGGGACTATGAGGGTATGTTTCTTCCCAGTCATGGCTAACCCACAGTGTTTTTCCAATAGCCCACAAAGTGTGCTTGGCTACTTGGATTAGCCCGTGCTCTCAATATGCACTGTTTAGAGTTACCAGTGGTCATTGTTCATTGTTAATTCTTAATTGTTAATTCACAGTAACATATGGTTCCTGCTTAAATCTAATTCTGCATAGTTATGTCTTTTATGTAACAATTTGGCTATTACAATCTATATAAATATTATGAGATAAAACAAATACAAAAATATTCATATGATTATGTGTTTGTGTGTATGGATGATAGAAAAAGATGAACATCAAATTTTAGATAAGGGTTAACAATAAGGAGAGTCTTTTTGGTCATCTGTGTTTTCTATTTTCTAAAATGTATACATACCTGTGTATGTGTATGGATATACACATATGTGGGCATATATATGTGTATAGCCTTTAAAATGAGAAATAGTGGTTATTATTTAAAATACAGTTAATGTCTCCATACTCATTCAACAATATTTTCAGGATTTGGATCTGAATCTTGTACCCTTTAGTAAACCTTGATTAAAAATACTTTGTATCATGGAAATATAAAATATCTCTGGATAGCATAAAAATCTCTATGCTCACAAACTTCAAAATGTGGAGGAAGCAGACAAATTCTTGGAAACACACAACCTCCCTAGGTTCAACCAGGAACATATAGAACTCAACAGATCAATATCAAGCACCAAAACTATTCTGAAATTTTTTAAAACCCAAAATACTTTGTAGATGATTCTTATTTTAAAAGTGACAAAAGCATTCTGTGTGCAGGATATGCTGTTATCATTGAACATGAGACCACAGAAGCAGCAACTTGGCCTAAGTCCCAGTCGGCCAAGTGGCTAAACTAGTAGCTTAGATTTGAGGCTATACTCTGGAAAAGATAGGAGACTACATACTATTGATATGAACAATAGATATACTTTTTGTGTGATTTATGATTTGTGAATTTTATCAAAACATCTGATTTATTACCTTCTTTTTGGATACTCTGAAAATGGCAAGGAGATCAATGACTTAATAGAATGTTGTCAATACCCCAAGGAGTTAAGAGACCACCCCAAAAGCAAATATGAATGTCTTTATTTTGATTTACATACAAAATTATATTTCTGGCTTTTTAACAAAACATCCCAACCATTATTAAGTGTTCTAAATTTATATTTGTCAAAACCAAACCCACAAAAAGAAAATTTGCTCAACTTAGATAAGCTGTAATTAACCTATAGTTATCAGCTCAGTCTACTAAAAAGCAATTATTAGCAATCAAGGAATGCTTAATTCATAAAATATGGATTCTGGCAATTTGGGGAGGGCTGCCTTGAAGTGGCATGATCCATTGAACGAATCTTGGTCAAATTACAAATGGATTTTTTTTTGAGACAGAGCCTCAAGCTGTCTCCCTGGGAGAGTGCAGTGACATCACAGCTCACAGCAACCTCCAACTCCTGGGCTCAAGCGATTCTCCTGCCTCCACCTCCCAAGTAGCCATAACACCTGGCTATGTTTTGGTTCCAGCCATCATTGTTGTTTGGCAGGCCGGGCTGGATTCAAACCTGCCTGCTCAGGTGTATGTGGCTGGCACTTTAGCTGCTTGAGCCACACGCTCCGAGACTACAAATGGATTTTTATACAACTGCTCAAGTCTTGAGTTTATAAAGTTGTTGTATGGATAGAAATATTTCTCTCCCTGAGAATAAGGGAGAATGAGTCCATCAATAGTTTCAATTCTTCACCTTTCCCTATACTCAAGCCCTTGCACTTCACCTTGTTTTGCCCTCTCTCATTTTGAGCTTCATAATGTGAGTTGATTTGAACAATGGGATGACACAAAGCACAAGTTATAAAAGCACTTGTGAGATTCTATTCTAGACCTTGCCTTTTGCCATTAGTTTGAAATGTAGCCAGGGTAGCCTGATGGATGATGAAAATGAGTTGAGCTGATATGAGTTACCCCCATATCCCAGCCAAGTTCAATGTAGACCACCTGATAAAAGTATGTCAAGAAAGGAAAACTGAATATCTCTCATGAATATAGATAAACATTCTAGATAAAATGTTAGCAAATAGAGTCTATGTTAGCAAATAGAGTGATATATGGAAAAGATATATTAAAATGAAAGTGAGTTTACTCTAGGAATAAAAACAAAAATCTGGGTTTAACATTTAAAAATTCTATTTATGGAATAACAGAAAAAAATTGTTTATTATCTTGATAGATGTAGAAAAAGTATCTGAAAAATTCAACACCAATTCATGATTTAACTTTTAGCAAACTAGAAATAAAATGGAGCTATCTTGATCTGGTAAAGAATATCTATAAAGCCCCTGAGAAATATTTTTCATAGTGAAATATAAACTTCTTTCCATCTAAGTTTGAGAACGTGGCAAGGCTGCCTCCTCTTACCACTTCTATTCAACACAGAATGAAAGGCCTAGATAATACAAGGAAGAAAGAAAAAAATAATAAAAAGTATAAAAAGTGGAGGCAAAGTAGTAACTTTAAGTAATTATATACACAAAAGTCCCAAAGAATCTATAAATTAATTATTTAAATGAATGCATGAATTTATAAAGGATGATGGATATAATGTCAATATACAAAAATCAATTATATTCCCGTATTAACAATAGCAAATAATTAGAAAATAAAATACTTAACATTTCATTTAAAATAGCATAAAAACTTATCAAATACCTAGAAATCAAACTAACAAAAAATAGGTAAAACCTGTTCTCTAAAAAACATTGCTAAAAACAAACAAAGATATTATAAATAAATGTAGAGATATACTATATTTATGGGTTGGAAGTCTCAATATTTTTAGATGTCAATTCACCCCCAATGAAGCTCCAAGGTCTGACAATTAGGTTTGTGAACATGCCACTATAAGCTTACATTGGAAGCACTGTATAAACAACTCAGTATGGTTTCAGAAACTTTGTATATCAGTGTCTCACAGGTGCATTTGTGTTGATGTGTGGTGGTGTCTCGCTGAGTGGTGTTCCTTATTGTTGTGTGTTTTTGTGTGCCATCACAAGAATGTCAGAGCTTGAATTAGAACAACAAACAAACATTAAATTTCTTGTTAATCTTGGAAAGAGTAAAAGAGAAATCAGGGACATGTTAGTCCAAGTTTATAATGATAATACCATGAAGAAAACAGTGGTATGCAAATGAACTAAACATTCTTCTGAGGGGATAGAATATGTCACAGATGAAGAGAGGTCAAGGTGGCCAGTAACAAGGAAAACTAATGAAAACATTGCAAAACTTCACTGAATTGTATATCAAAATCATAGAGCAACTGTAAGAAACATAGCAGACCAAGTAAACATGGATTGAAAAACAGCTGGGAAAAATCTTAACTGAAAATCTTGGCATGAGAATGGTATATGCAAAAATGGTTCCTATGGATGCTGTCTGTAAGGGAGATTTTTAGCCTGTGAACAAATAACTGTATTGGAACATGCTCCCTACTCACCTGATCTGGCCTCCAGTGACTTTTTCTTTACCTAAAGCCAAAGGAAATACTGAAAGGAAGATATTTTGATGACATTCAGGTCATTAACGTTAATATGACATCTCTGATGGCCATTCCAGAAAAAAGTTCCAGAATTACTTTGAAGATGCATAACTTCCCAAGGAGAGTACTTCAGAGGGGACTATAGTCATGTTGATCAATGAGGTATGTAGCACTTTTTCTAGGATGAGTTTGCAAACATAATTGTCAGACATAGATGTATATACTTAATGCCTTCCAAGTTAAAATACCAGCAGGGTATATTTGTGGAGTGTGTGTGTGTGTGTGTGTGTAAACTGAAATGATGATTTGAAAATTTATATAGAAATTAAAAAACTAGGTGAGCCAAGATACTTTGAAAGAAGTACAAAGCTAGAAGATGTATACACAAGTTTTCAAGACTTACTACAAAGTTATAACAATTAAAATTATGATTTGAGCTCAAGTATAGACGGATCATTAATGGAAAGAGGAGAAATCCCAGAAACAGACCCACATAAAAATATTCATTTGATTTGCAACAAATTCACTTCCACAGTTTAGTGAGGTAAATGATGCTCTTTACAGGAGCAATTAATAGCTATATGAACTGTAACTCATTCTTTGGATCTTTACAATAATTGTTAATAACTGGAGATCAGTCATAGAGCCAAATGTGAAAGGTACAATAATAAAGCTAGAAGAAAAGACAGTAGAATATTTTCATAATCTTGGGGTCAGATAAAGATTTCTTAAACAGAATACAAAATCACTAACCATAAAAAAGTTGGTAAATTGGACTTCACTAAAAGTAAGCATTCTTCTCATTCTTTCCAATGACAGGATCAAAAGCAAGCCACAGAACAAGAGAAAATATTTACAATGCAAACAAAATTCAACAAAGAACTTGTTTCCATAATATAAGAAGAATTGTTACAAATCAATAAGAAACAAACATCTTAATTTTAAATAGACAAAATACTCAATTTAAATAAACGCTTCACCAAAGAGGGTGCCTAATTGCATGTATCTACAAAAAGACATGTGTAAAGATGTTCAGCAACTTCATTCATAATGACCCCAGAATGGAAATAAGCCAAATGTTTATTAACAGTCAAATGAATGGATGAATTATGGAATATTGAAGCAATGCAATCTATTCAGCAGTAAACATGAAGTACTTGTAGGATGCCACATCAGAGGGCTGGTAGGTATAAGCTTGCTTCCTGCTTCCTGTAGTTGGCTTGCCAGAAGTGTGTGCCAGGGAGAAGCATACGGGCTACTCTCCCTCTGTGGCAGGGATTTGGAGAGGCGCTGGCTCCAGGTTTGGCTCTGTTCTGCTCAGCTTTTGGGGACACCCAAGGTGAGAGGCAGAGGCTGTGGAGGCTATGGAAAGCCATGAACATGGACAGGCTGCAGGAAGCCCTGAAAGAATTTGAGAGAAGGAGGAAAAAGGAATCCATAGCTCAGAGAGTAGGGCACCAGCCACACACACTGAGGCTGGCGTGTTTGAGCCCGGCCTGGGCCAGCTAAAATCAACAAAGAGAGCTGCAACCAAAAAGTAGCCACCTCTTGTGGCAGTTGCCTATAGTCCCAGCTACTTGGGAGCCTGAGGCAAGAGACTCCCTTAAGTCCAAGAGTTGGAGGTTGCTGTGAGCTGTGACACCACCGCATTCTACAGAGGGTAACATAGTGAGACTCTGTCTCAAAAATAAAAAATAAAAATAAAAAAAGAAGTTCTGGAAGCACCTATGGCTCAAAGGAGTAGGGCACCGGCCCCATACACCAGAGGTGGTGGGTTCAAACCCAACCCTGGCCAAAAACTGAAAAAAAAAAAAAAGTTCCTGTTCTGGATCAGTTTGTCATGTAGCCAAGACTAGAGAGAAGATTCAATGTCCTCAATTTAAAGGTATTTAATTTGCAAACTAGAGTAAGTCATGAATGATTTCAAAACTTCAGCTCCTGAACCAAGAAGTCCTGCCAACTTCATTGTCCAATACATTCCCTTTGAGCAAAAGAAGGAAAGAATACTGCAATTAGCCAGTGGATTCAGTGAAAGAAGATGAATCACAACTACTCTCTGAATTGAAATTACAGTGTTTTTTTTATTCTTTTTACTGTTCACCACTTTGTGAATTGTTAACAGAGCTCAAGAGAAACTGGACAGGAACAAGTTTTTCACAGGACCAGGAAAGAATGTGATGGTTGTTAGCTATGTTCATCTTCCCTCAGAGAAAAATAATCCTAAGAGTTTAAATCAAATGATGCCAATCTCCATGACACTAGCTGGTGGGAGAGCACAGACAGGAATTAGTCAAACTTCCAGTAAAATCACGATGACTTTCCAACATCTGACTCAGAAGGTTTCTAAGTGAGCCTTATAAAGATATTAATAAATGTCCAGATGAAGATGCTGTGGAAACTGAGGAGCATGAAGTAAAAACACTGAAGACAGTAAAGTCAGAGAGATGGCCAAACAACTTCCAGTGAAATTTTTTCCATTGTGGTAAAAGAAACAGAAGGATCATCTCATCTCTGCATAAAGACAAAGAAAGTAATTTTACCAGGCAGCACTGTACAGAAGAGAAAGAGAGAGAAGAGAATCATTTTTGACATCAAAAGAATCGATGCCAGAAAGAAAAATCAAGGAAAAGAATCTGATGATGCTGTGAATGAAGAGACTTCTGAGGAAAATAGTCAAACGGAGGGATCTGATCTGACACAAGCTGAAAAAGACATTCTGAAAGTAGTGAAAATACAGGACCTACTAAAAGAATAAATACTATTGTAATAGGGACACTAGTAACAATTCTGATTGCCATAAAATAGAAGAATTTATAGGATCCAATTCTGCTAAACCTGAAGATACTCTCAGAATCATTCATGAAAAATGATGAGGAAGTCACAAAATACGCAGATGAATTGAGGGAACAAGGCCATTTAGAAACATTTACACGTGGTATTTTACATACTGTTCTAGTTTTACACTGTATAAAACTTTGACTAATAAAGTCGACTTTTAGTTTTACAAGAGAAGCAGGTTGTAAAATAAAATACTTTTAGGTTAAAACCTGAAAGAGTTGCTCATAAGAACTGTGAATATCAACTACCCTGGGTCCAACTTATACTTGACATATCTTTTTTTGAGGGGGGAGATTGAAAGATTTAGTCAAATCAATGTAGACTTTTTTTTTAATTAAAAATTAAGTCTATAAGTTGGATGGTAATAATTATAATTCTGAAGACCTTTTAGAGACAGTATCACATTTAGTTTGTACATACGAGGTTGGACAATTAAGTTTCACAAACTTAACCTAGGAAAAGTACTACCTACTCACTGCTGAATACTATGGGGTTCACCTTCGAGTTAATGCCCTTTGGCCATTTGGTGACTATAGTGATATTCAGCAATGGGGTATTTTTTCTAGGATGAGTTCACGAACTTATTACTTTTCAGACCTCATATGACAACAGCTCTAATGGTGATTCTAGAAAAAGAGTTCCAAAATTGCTTTGAAGGACTAAGGCTAGTGAACTAGGCTGGTGTCAGTGCATAACTTCCCAAGGGAAAGGATGAATTCAGGAATTTAATTGTCTGACCTCAGAAGCAAGAAATATTATTGTCTTATCTCTTCCCCAGCCCCTGCAGCTTTCATATTTTAGTTATAGTTTGAAAATTTTAACATGTGAGTTTTGTATAGGAGTTCATGATGGTTTTCAGATTATTGCTTGACGAGGTACAATGAACTTTAAATCTATATTCTTTATATTGATAAATACATGTTACATATATATTACATATAAACATATTTTTCTAAGAGGAAATGTTATATTTTTCTTTTTCTATAACAGAGTGATTACTTTTTCTATTGGTAACAATTGAAATTCACTTCTTTCAGAAGACAGGCTCTTCCTCTTCTGAGTAATTTAAAATATGGTCCTTGTGAAACCCTAGAAATTTTAAGTTTGTTGAAATATCAGGTTAAACACTTTTCAAGAGTTCTTTCTGTTCAAATCAAAACTCTTTTGCATACTTCTGAAATGCCTGGGAAAAATAATTCATTATTTATAAGAAAATGTCCTTTATCTTGGAAATTGTTGAGGGGGGGTTGTTTATTTGTTTATTTTGAGGCCGTCTTACTTTGTTGCCCTTAGTAGAATGCCGTGGCATCACAACTCACAGCAACCTCAACCTCTTGGGCTTAAGCGATTCTCTTGCCTCAGCCTCCCAAGTAGTTGGAACTTACGGGTGCCCACCACAATGTCCAAGCTATTTTTAGAGACTGTCTCGCTCTGGCTCAGGCTGGTCTCAAACTTGTTAGCAGGCAATCCACCTGCCTCAGCCTCCTGAAGTGCTAGGATTATAGGAGTGAGCCACCACTCCTGGCCTCTTTATCTTGGAAATTGTGTTCATATATTAGCTTACTATTGTGTGGAATGAATCCTTAGTAATCTGATATGACAATATCTCAGAAAAATTGAGGCGTTTCCTTCACTTTTTACTTGTTTCTCTGAATATTGTGAATAGTACACATTTCTCTCTAAATTATTCTACAACATGCAAATATCAATGGTATGAACAACATTGTACTAGAAGAATTAATATATTACTTTAATAATGTACCTGAGTTACATGATTGAGTTTTAGAGGTGCATAGACACCACCATTATGCATAGCATTTTTTTTTTTTTGAGACGGAGCCTCAAGCTGTCACCCTCGGTAGAGTGCTATGGCATCACAGCTCACAGCAACCTCCAACTCCTGGGCTCAAGCAATTCTCCTGCCTCAGCCTCCCAAGTAGCTGGGATTATAGGCACCTGCCACAACACTCAGCAATTTTTTGGTTGCAGCCATCATTGTTTGGTGGGCCCAGGTTGGATTTGAACCCACCAGTTCAGGTGTATGTGGCTGGCGCCTTAGTCATGTGAGCCACAGGTGCCGAGCCAAGCATAGCATTTTGAAGTGAATTAGATACTGGGTTTTTTTTTTATTGTCTTTATTATTAAATCATAGCTGTGTACAATAGTGCAATCAACGGGTACAATGTGCTGGTTTCATATACAATCTGAACTATTTTCATCAAACATAGCCTTCCTGGCATTTTCTCGGTTATTACAGGAAGACATTTGTATTCTGCGTTTAGTAAGGTTCGCCTGTACCCTTCTAAGATGCACCATAAGTGTGGCCCCACCAATTACCCTCCCACCACCTCAACCTCCCCTTCCTTGCTCCTTTCCCCATACCTTGTGCTATAGTTGGGTTATACCCTTCATATGAAAGCTATAAATTAGCTTCATAGTAGGGCTGAGTACATTGAATACTTTTTCTTCCATTCTTGAGATACTCTGCTAAGGAGGACATGTTCCAGCTCCATCCATGGAAACATGAAAGAGGCAAAGTCTCTATCTTTCATTAAGGCTGCGTAATATTCCCTGGTATACATGTACCACAATTTATTAATCCATTCATGGATCAATGGGCACTTAGGTGTCTTCCACGACTTAGCAATTTTGAATTGGGCTGCAATGAACATTCTGGTACAGATGTCTTTGTTATAATGTGATTGTTGGTCTTCTGGGTATATATCTAGTAAAGGAATTATTGGATCAAATGGCAGGTCAATTTTGAGATCTCTAAGTATTCTCCAAACATCCTTCCAAAAGGAACATATTAGTGTGCATTCCCACCAGCAGTGTAGAGGTGCCCCCTTTTCTCCACATCCACACCAACATCTCTGGTTTTGGGATTTTGTGATGTGGGCTAATCTTACTGGAGTTAGGTGATATCTCAAAGTAGTTTTGATTTGCATTTCTCTGATAATTAAGGATGGTGAGCATTTTTTCATGTGTCTGCGGGCTGTGTGCCTGTCTTCTTTAGAGAAGTCTCTCTTCAAGTCTTTTGCTCATCCTGAGATGGGATCACTTGTTCTTTTCTTGCTAATATGTTTGAGTTCTCTGTGGATTCTGGTTATTAAACCTTGTCGGAGGCATAACCTGCAAATATTTTCTCTCATTCTGAGGGCTGTCTGTTTGCTAAACTTACTATGTTCTTGGCTGTACAGAAACTTTTGAATTTGATCAGGTCCCAGTAGTGTAACTTTGATACTGCTTCAATTGCCTGGGGAGTCCTCCTCATAAAATATTCACCCAAGCCGATTCCTTCAAGAGTTTTCCCTGCACTTTCTTCCAGAATTTTTATGGTTTCATGTCTTAAGTTTAAGTCTTTAATCCAGTAAGAGTCTGTCTTGGTTGATGGTGAGAGGTGTGGGTTCAGTTTCAGCCTCTTACAGGTTGCTAGCCAGTTCACCCAGCACCATTTGTTAAATAGAGAGTCTTTTCCCCACTGAATGTTTTAGTTGGCTTGTTAAAGATCAAGTAACGGTAAGTAGCTGGATTCATCTCTTGGTTCTCTATTCTGTTCCAAACGTCTACCTCTCTGTTTTTGTGCCAGTACCATGCTGTTTTGATCACTATTGATTTATAGTAGGGTCTCAGGCCTTATAGCATGATTCCTTTTGCTTTCTTTTTATTTCTGAGTAATGTCTTGGCTATTTGAGTTTTTTTCCGATTCCATATAAAATGAAGTATTATTTTTTCAAGATCTTTAAAATATGACAATGGAACTTTAATAGGAATTGCATTAAAATTATATATTGCTTTGGGTAGTACAGACATTTTAACATTTAATATTGATTCTTCCCAGCCATGAGCATGGTATGTTTTTCCATTTGTTAACTTTTTCAGCTATTTCTTTTCTTAAAGTTTCATAGTTCTCTTTATAAAGTTCTTTCACATCCTTTGTTAGGTAAACTCCCAAATATTTCATCTTCTTTGGTACTACTGTGAAAGGAATAGACTCCTTGACTGATTTTTCGGCTTGGCTATTGTTGGTGTATATAAAGGCTACAGATTTATGGGTGTTGATTTTGTAGCCTGATTCACTGCTATATTCCTTGGTCACTTCTAAAAGTTTTGTAGTAGAATCCCTGGTGTTTTCCAGATGTACAATCATATCATCTGTGAAGAGTGAAAGTTTAATCTCTTCCGACTCTATGTGAATCCCCTTGATAGTCTTTTCTTCTCTGATTGCAATAGCTAAAACTTCCATAAAAAGAGCAGAGGAGATAATGGGTAACCTTGCCTGGTTCCTGATCTAAGTGGAAATGACTTCAATTTAACTCCATTCAATGCGATATTGGCTGTGGGTTTGCTGTAGATGGCCTCTATTAGTTTGAGAAATGTCCCTTCTATACCAATTATTTTAAGTGTTCTAATCATGAAGGGATGCTGGATATTGTCAAAAGCTTTTTCTGCATCAATTGAGAGAATTATATGGTCTTTATTTTTTAATTTGTTTATGTGCTGAATTACATTTATAGATTTACGTATATTGAACCAGCCTTGAGATCCTGGGATAAAGCCCACTTGGACATGGTGTATAATTTGTTTGATGTGTTGCTGGGTTCTGTTTGCTAGGATCTTGTTGAATATTTTTGCATCAATATTCATTAGTGATATTGGTCTAAAATTTTCTTTTCTTGTTGGGTCTTTCTCTGGTTTAGGGATCAAGGTGATGTTTGCTTCATAGAATGTATTGGGTACTATTCCTACTTTTTCTATATTTTGGAAGAGGTTTAGTAATATAGGTACTGGTTCCTCTTTAAAGGTTTGGTAGAATTCTGATGTGAAACCATCTGGTCCAGGGCTTTTCTTTTTAGGGAGATTTTGTATTGTTGATGCTATTTCAGAACTTGATATAGGCCTGTTCAACATTTCCACTTGGTTCTGGCTAAGTCTTGGTAGGTGGCGTCCTTCCAAGCATTGGTCAATTTCCTTCAGATTTTCATATTTCTGAGAGTACAGTTTCTTGTAGTATTCATTGAGGATTTTTTTGATTTCTGAGGGGTCTGTTGTTATTTCATCTTTACCATTTCTGATTGAAGAAATTAGAGATTTTACTCTTTTTTTC